>JAHPZR010030241.1:0-17618 GCA_019787425.1 Platygyra sinensis | reverse complement strand
AGTACTCTTGCACCACTCCATTAGTGCTGAATCATATTGATAAAAAAACTTGGTTCTGACTGTGTGGCATTTCGATTTTGTTGTAGAATGACAGGGATTCTGATAACAGCCAAGGCTCTATTGACCCTGACATGATAACAGGACCAATAACTCGGCAAAAGCAACAACTGTTACAGGAACAGGAAAGAAAAGAAAACAAAAACAAAGATGTAGATAAAGAACAACCCATTAATATAAAAACAGAGGATGGAGAAAAAAGGATTGCTCAATATCCATTTGATAGAACCTTTCGCCGAGGCAGTGAGGAAAGATATCGACAAAGTCCCACCATGAGTAGCAACAGTAATCATCTGCCGCCACGTCTAACGCTTCAGTCCTTAACTAACATGGAAGATCCATTTAGTAACATCAGTGCATCGCAATTTCGACCACCATATCTACGGCATACAGGGCTCTTAGCAGTCTCACATGAGCACGGCAATGTTGCCTCTCATACGAGACCTGAACATCGGGCTGTGACCCAACCAATTAGGCCTGAGCCTCTCAGAAGTATGGGGATGTCGTTTAGTGAGCAAGAGACAAGGGAATACCTCTCTCAGCACCCATCAGGAGGCATACAGGGACGACAATTTGGACCATTACCTATGTCAGAACAACAGCTAGGAACTAAAAATAAACAAGGGGAGCCTCCAGCAAAGGTGAATTTATTAATTTTGTATTTTCTTTGTGAGATTTTAGAGGATTCATTCATTTAAAAGATTCACCAGACTGTTTTAAACATTATTAGGAGAGTACATTTGAAAAACAAAACTTGTCCAATGGCCAAAAGGTAAATGTACTCAAGCCCTGGTAAGACAATAATAATGGTAGGGTTGTGTTCTTGGGCGAGACAGGTTACTTCTACCTGTACTACCTCTCTCCACCCAGGAGTGTAAATTGATACCAGGAAATTTGATATTTGAGAAACTGGATGAAATGTGTCTGGTAACCTGCCATGTGTTGTTTGAGAAAATATCCCAGAGGGATTGGCATGGACCCCAACCCTGTGGAAATACTTTGCTATTTCATACTCTCCTTTAAACGTTTTGGCTTTGGGCCCCTTTTTGCCTTGGGATTTCTAGTAACCCTCCTTAGAGTAGTTATTTAATTCAAGACCTCCTACAAATTAATTGTCCTACTGATAACCTTTTTCTGCTTTGTTCTATTTTCTCCTATTATAACATTAGGAAGCTCAAAGAAATTAGCAGAAATGCTACTCTGTAAATTGGAGAGTAATTAAATACAGCATATGACTGTATATATGTATGGATATCTTCTTAAGCCACACATAAATCAGGTGTTATAGTGCCCTAGTCAGCCACACCTTTGGTTTTGGTTAGACATGACAGTTTGGCTAGTAGTTATATTTTATTCGGAGCATGTTAAAACAAAGGAAATCACTTTGAAACTGACTTATCAAGAGATAGTTAGACAAGCTTTTAGGAATGCAACTTACACTAAAAGCAATCAAGATTTTGCTTCACCAAACAATATCAATAATATCAATGGCATCAAAAATGGCAGAGGCTGACTGGGGTCCTTTAAGCTTTGTTTAGCTGTGGAACCCAAAGTCACTGCATTTCCCTAATAACCTTTTGTGTCATGACCTTAAGGATGAAAAGAACTCATCATCTGCAGGAGAAAGGGAAGGATTCAAGTGGTGTGGGGTGGAGGCTGTCATGCAATCTTACTTCACACATGCTGCAGGTATGATCATTCTTTAAACACTGAACATTTATTCTTTGGCAAGATCCTCTCAACACTTGGAGGAAGAGCATTTTGTTATGCAGCCCCGAACCTCTGGAACAATCTGCCCTGTAAAATATCTAGCCTTGACTCACTCTCAAGTTTTAAGTGCCACCTCAAAACATATCTTTTTATCAAGCTTTAATAGTACACTATGCCATCTAAAGTTGGCAGTTAGCATTTTGTCATAATACAGCAGTTTGCTATAGGAAGTATCTAGTTCAAGCTAGCATCAGAAGGCATTGTTGAACAGAACTATACTCATTATTTATCTTTGTTAATTGTGTATTAAACTTTTTATTTGCAGAGAGGGGTCTTGAAATAGGTGTGCTTCAAGACAATGCTGATGTATTAAAGTCACAAAACCTTTCTTTGAATGAAGAGGCACAGGCCCTTAGTCTCCAAATGACGGTAAGTCTGAAAAAGCTATAGAGTTAAGTGTGTATAGACGCTATGCAAAAAAGGCCTTTACTTTATATTGTTCTTTTGTTCTTATTTAAATTAGTCTTAACTAACCTCGTTGTTGAGACAAAAATTGTACAGAATTTATCCCGAACGCGGTTAGTGAGACTATTTTGAATACAAACAAAAGAATAATTTAAAGGCAGCCATTTTTGCATAGGGTCTATTATGGGGTTTTTACACGGGTAAAAGTTTCAAAAAATGAATAGGCTTATGTTATATTATGGTCTTTGAAAACAGATATGAATATTTTACAGTTGTTAAGCAGTTCAAAGAACAGCTAATTTACCTCTGTGCACAGAACACTTTACAAGAGAAGGGCACTTCTAGGAGAGAGCATATTAAACTGAATTTCAGAGACTAAGTTTTGCAGTTTTCATTAAGTTAGGTGTTGTAGCCACTCTTATTGATAGCCAAGGGCTTTTTAGGTGAATCTATAACAATCTTTTTTGTATTTATTATAAATGCTTGTCCTTTCAGAACCTTGTACAGGCCAAAAAGGATCTTCTAGAAGAGCGGAACACCTTAAGAGAAGGCTTAGACAAACTCCATTTCTTCATTGAAAGTCTAAAAAGATAATATATTTGTAACATAGATGTAAGATTCTATATTTAAGAGCTACATTTTTCATGGCATTGTCTTATTAATAAAGAAAACAAAGTTTTGCCTCACACGATGCACAGACACAATAGTGTCAGAAAACATTTCCAGACTTTTAAAATATTAAAGCTCAGACATTAATGTATTTTTCAGCTTCAAGAGATTTCTATGTTGTGCAAAGGTTAATTTTTCCGCCTGCTTTAAAAGAGTTATCTGTTAGCTTGACAAAAAGAAATAAGTGAAGAAAGGAATAAAATAATTCTATTTAAAAGAAAAACTATCATTTCTGTATGTGTAATTGTATGAAAGTGAGTGCAATAAAAGATTTACACTGTGAGTTATGTATGGAAATTCTCTGAAAATTATTAGCCTTTGGGTGAGTGCAATTTAACAACAGTAAATATTAAGAGTGAAATACTCATTATTATTATTTATTATTCAATTTCATACACTGTATGAATTCCGATTTTCTGATTTGTACCACGTGATACTGGGTTGTGATGAAACAGCCTCCTTGACATCACTATTGTGGTGTAATGGACACACGACTGTCATTACACCATGGCTTCAGCTGACTCAAAGTTTAACAATTTTTTTGCAGTGTATTCAATTTGAATGATAAAAATGTTGACGCACTCATTGCTTGTGATTCAATTACCGGGATTTACCTGTACTTGTTCACCAACAGTGAACTCAAAATTTCCTAAACCGCACATGGCAAAGCCTTGTTCAGTATTGAAATTTCTCGCTCACTGTTAGTGAACTTGTGCAGGTAAATCCCAATAGTTCATTCAATGAGTGTGTTGACCTTTATTATATGAGTGAGGAAATTAAACATGCCTGCATTAATTTGTCATGCAGTGCAAATAAAAAATTAGTGATAAATTTGCATGTCATCAGCCATAGCCAATGTTAAGCACCACTTTCAAGCATGACCCATTGTCGATTTTGATTAAGCAGAGTTTGTGTGTTATTGAAAGGTGCAGTAGGTCGAAACAAATATAGAGGACATTTATTTCATTTTTGTTAGATGTGCAATCCAAATAAAGGCAGCCTCGAGACGTTTTCAGTAATGTTTTTAGCTAAGGTCCCCCTATTCAGGGGTTGTGTTCAGTTAACTGGAGGTATACAGTTAAGGTAAACTGTTTAACAAGTTCATCACTACTACAAGTTCACAAAATATATGGTACATATTTGTTTTAAAAAAAGTTCACAACAACATGGAAGGTTTTATGTACATGGAAGTATATGAAAGTTCTGTGTATATTTCAACATCAATTTCACCAGTACTTCCAAGTGTTTCATAAGAAGTTCATTTGCCATTTGGTGTTTAGAATAAAAATGACTTTTTTAGAAGTTTATATTAAACAGTTGTACAGAAGTTTGCGATATGATGTAAATAATCTTGGTACAAGGTTTTTGTCCACCTGTTACTCCAATTCACAAATTGACATCAGTTTTTTATGCGTCTGTCATATTGATCATGAATTTCATCATAAACATTGTCAAAGTAGCTGTGGATCCACAAGGCAATAGCTGAGTGGATCCACAGACTACTTTGACAATGTTATGACAAAATTCATGATCAATAACAGGACAGACACATGAAAAACTGATGTCCATTATTTTGTTTTTTACCATAACAAACTGTCAAATTGTCTGCTCTTGCTCATGGCCACATCACATAAATTATAAATTCATGTGTCTGTCCCACTTATTGACAACAAAAATTAGCCACTAAGCGTGCAAGAATTTGTACTGTTATCATACAATTTCTAAAGGATTCTGTCTTAAGTTTCTCAAAAGCAAATCTTAAGAGGTTTAGGCTCTACTCTTCAACACAGCCGCATTAAATTTACCTTATTGAAATCTGAGTTAATAATAAACTAAGATCCTGTTCTGCTTGCTTGCAGTTGTAGCAAAAATTTGCTTAATAGAAAGATTATGCCACTTTGCAAGATACTAGTTAAAGTGTCTTGCCTTTAAGTTCTAGTGTCGGTGAAATTTATTAGTGATGTGAACAGTTGTACAGTCTCCATGAAGGTGCCAAAAGCTACACGAGTTTTGTTTTCATGTGTTGCTTGGATTCTCTGCAACATGACACCTCAAGTTATGCATGTGATCAAGTGCTTGTGTGAGGAATGGACGTATCATGTTAATTTCCATCAAAGACAAGTCATCCAGCTGTGAAAATAAGAAACAATCTCAACTGTTTTAAATGGAAAGGTAATGTTTTAAATTGTTGACAAGTAGGCTGTGGAATTAACTTCGGTCCACACATTGGACTCCTTCCAGTGACTATAACACATAACACTACTAAACAGTCAGTTTCTGGTGGGCAAAGCACAGCCCCAGAAAAAGAATCTTGGATGAACAAGGAAGAAGTGGGATTGGCAAAGGATGGCAAAATAATTCATGTGGCAGGCATCAAGTCAGGGAAAAACAAGAAGATAGTGGATCTGGTCAAATCTCATTTCCACACAATGCAGCCCTGCCTTAATTTTTATAAAACAGGTACGTCATGTAACATATCCAGTGGAAATCCAACTAACCCTGGCGTAAACTTCTTGTTGGCTGACCATTATGTCAATAGATTTTCTTAGTTTAGCAATCCTCAAGTCCCAGATGTCTTTGATCAGTGTGCGCACTTCATCTGCATGGGGAATGTCATCAGCAGCACTGAAAACCACAAGATGTATATTTACCTAAGTTGGAAAACATACTCAGAATGTGTCTGTCTAAGACTGAAATGTTTGAAAGAACCCCAAACCTAAGGTCCTGCTAACCTCCAGATCTAGTTGGATTACTGGCCATTGTTCCATGGTAATGCAAAATATATTTGTAGGGGAGGATGGGAGAGAGGAGGGATAACAACTGCAAGTCCACCTCAGCTTGTAGGCTGCAGAACTGAGAAATGTTACTGCCAGTCCTAGGCTACCAGTGCCATGATGTATTGGTGAAATCATGATATTGATAATAATAATATAATAATTATGGCTAATATTATGGCTAATTTGTTATTATGGCTAATTTGTTATTATGGCTAATATTATTGCTAATGTATCATGGTTAAATTATTCTGACTCATGTTACTGAGGTTATGTATTCAAAGTACCTATTGAGAAGAAGAGAACCAATTTCCATGTAGTGTTTAGATGGCATTTTAGTGAAGTACTCAGCATCTTTCTCTTTTTCTTTAAGTTCCTGCAACTTTTCTGTGGAATAATAACATCATTAAACCTTGTTGACATGTTCCCATAGCCAGCTATTGCCAAACAATTAACTACCTGTCTTACTGCCTAATAGATGTAACTACCTGCAATAATAATTATTGATAAATAATGGAGCCCCCTTGCAGCATGTGTGTAGCTTAAGTGCATCATGTGTAACATGATAGAAAAGTACTAAAGCCCTAAAACTGTAAAAGAACAGCCACTGGGTTAATTGCTAACAAATAAATGTTTAGACTACTTGCTGTTGGTTTCTATAAACTTTGATTGTTGATTTGGGGCTGCACTCTCCACCATCCATCAGCCAGTATAAACCTTGAGCTAACAGAATAGTTGCTATATTTTAGAAAAATATGCTTCATTATGTTCCCTCTTCGCTGATCATGTGTACTTAAGGCACCTGCAGTTGAGCATCGATCAATACCCTCAATTGATACCCTAGAATGATCCTTCATCAATACTCGCTTAACACTCCATCAGCACCTCAGTTGACACTCGATCGAAACTTCAACATCTCTTGAGAGAGTCAATCCAATTTCTGACCGATTCATACAAGTCAGTCAACACTTGAGTGACTATGGACTGGCTGATGATCATGTGCTGATAGAGTTTATTCATCATGATGCTGATCAAGGGTATTGATCAGCAATCAACTGTGGATGTCTTTAGTGCATGTGATTACTCTTCACTTTAAAGCCAGAATTCTATCATTAGGCATTTCTACTTGCAAAGGGAAGGTGGCTGTCTTATGTTAGTGAACTACACTACATGGAGGAACTACATGGAGGCAGCATGGCTGAGTGGTTAGGCGCCGGACTTGAAATCCGGAGGTCTCAGGTTCAAGTCCCGCTCTGACCACTAAGCTGGAGTTGTTTCTCGGTGGACCCTAGTTCAACTCCTTGGTCATGCTTGCCCCCCAGGGGGGCACTCCCTTATAGGCTATATAGGTATGTGTGGCCCCAAAGGTTTTGGTTTTGCAGCTGGTTTGGTCGTAAATAGGGTATCGATTTTAGCTGATTTTGGCCATTTTGGTCATAAATAGGGTATGGTTTTTGCACTCTGGCCTTAATAATATGGGTATGATTTTAAGCCAAGAAGCCACTTTTTCTTCATTATCAAAAACAAAATCAACAAAAGCCCTCCACAAATTATGTTTACGGTAATTTAACATTGGTTTGAACTTGGGAGCAATTATAACGCAGGTCTGAAACAGGATTTTGATGTAATGTTCAGGTCATAAATAGGGTTTCAAAGTTTTGGTCAGGTCATAAATAGGGCAGGGAATATTACAGATTGTGGTCATAAATAGGGTAAAGGTTTTGGGAAGTGGGCCGCACATCCCCAACCAATTTTTCTGGGAGTACCCCCTCCCCCCCCCACCCCGGCAAGGGGGGGGGGGGGGGGGCTAACCCGAGTGTTATTCAGGCAAACCAGAGAGCTATACAGTCACACCTTCAATCACTCGCCCTTGTTTTCAGATCTGTATGATTACATGATTGCCAAAGGGTAATTGAGTACTGTAAATGTAAGCTTAATCTTACCGACATCCATCCAGTCAGGAGGCTGGATTCTGCACTTCCTTCGCTGTTTCAGAAATATTGCGACCCACAGAGGTACCTCTGTAGGCAATGATGCATTTAATGGGCCTATGTCTCCCTATAAAAAAGGTAAGCTTAAATATTCAAACGTCGAAATCTGTAAGTTTATATCAATTCTGAGCTGCAACATATCCCTTAAACTTAAGCTTAATTCTTGTAGAAGAAACTCACCCCTATCAAATATATCTTGTTCTCAGAGAAGTTCGTTAGGATAGATATCTTCTCCTTTTCGGCCAGAAATTCCACTTCTGAAGGATCCATATCAGAACCACATGAAATGTGCCAATATTTCGATATAGAGAAAGTCACCAAGCACGATGCAGAGCCGCTAAGATCCTGATGACTTTCTCAGTGTTACAGCTTCGCAGCCATGTTTTCCCGCGCGTGAAATACTTGTTACTAGGCCTCCCGATATTGAATGCCCGGGACAAGACTAGACCGAGTCCCGAAAAGTTTTCGCACCCGAATCTCAAACTTATGACTTCAGAGCTGTTTTATTCACATATTCTTAATATGAGCAAAGGTTTTCTTCGTACAAAAAGTTTCAGGCGTATATCGATCCGTCTCTGTGTTTAGAGACAGAACTAAAATGGCTTTACCGGCCCGAAAAGTTCCCTGGGCTTTCGAGATAGGGCCCCTAAAGTTGGGACTTATTTTAATAGTTGAAAATTATGTTCGTATTTCCTCTGGAAATCTGCAATAAAGTTTAAAACTTAACAAGGTATATTTTTCTGTCTTTCTCTCAGCAGTAAAGTTGAGCTGAATTCAATAGATTGCCTTGCCTTGTCGGTAATTTTTTTCTTAAAGAATTCCACTGCAAATGATCATGTTCAAGTTCTTTTTGTACAAAGCCATGCCAAGATGAAGATGTCAGTGACGCTATTATAAAAACTATAGAACAAACCAAAAACCTTTCATCTTAAATATATAACAAACGAAAGTCTTAAAATGAACTTTTGGCCTAGGACAATTGTGTTCGTGATGTTAGCGCTAGCGCTCTAATTTGTCTAAGACACACCCGTTTCAGCGTTGATCACCGTTTTGGTGGGATGGAGGAAAGAGTTGCCTTCCCCGATGAATGTCCTTGTTTGTTTTTCAGTTACGTCGGTGTTCTGCAGCCGGCTGAGTTTGAATTGTGCATCTTTGCTGTTTCCTCTGTGATGGCCGTCCGAGTGTTCATGCATAAGAGACGATCGTCTATATTAGATACGTATTTTCAAATAATTCGCACCTTGAAATTTCAGCAGTTTTACTGTGGACGTTTAATTTCGGACACTTTATATCCCTGTTTCGGACAACCTTTCCAGACAATTTGCTGAGGTTTAGCTTACGCAACTTTACGCCAGCAAAACACGAATTAGAGCGGAACAACATCAAACGAGCGCAGTTTTAAGAGCCTCGTCCACACGAAAAGAAAACAGACCCTGGGAGAGGGATGCCATTGAACTTGTTTATTTTTTCTGAATTCTTGTGTGGGCCTTGTTTAGGCCGTCAAAAATTGCAAAGCCGGCTGTATTTCAAGCCGTCTTGCGGGGTATTGGGAAAAGTTTTCAATCAGCAATAACCACGCCTCGGGTCAACCTCACTGGCTACGGTAATGCCACTGCGCAAAGCTGAATAATCAAATCAGGGATAGAGTTTTACTCGAAGACTTTTTTGTCTTCCATGTGGGATGTAACATATCAATCCCGCTCTTGGCTACCGCGCATGTCGATTAAACGCCGCCTTCCATTAAACGACGCATTTTAAAGCAGAAATCTATCTGTCACTAAACGCCGCCCTTAATAAACGCCGCATTATGATGGCGCGTTTACTAATTTGATTAATTAAGTCAAAACGCAAATGAAGTAATAATCCAGTTTGAGCAAGCCTAAACCATGATTATTTTCTTTGATTGAAACAATGTTTTAATATCAGTACATTTGACGCTGAAAGGAATATAATCAAACCACGCACGACAACAATGTACGGTAGTTCAGCTAGGTTAAACAAGTTTTGGAAATTCGCTTTTATCGATGGGAAAGAGGTTGCCTTTGAACTTGATTTTTTTCCGAATTCTTGAGGGGCCTTGTTTAGGCCGTCAAAAATTGCAAAGCCGGCTGTATGTCAAGCCGTCTTGCAGGGTATTGGGAAAAGTTTTCAATCAGCAATAACCGCGCCTCGTATGAACCTCACTGGCTACGGTAATGCCACTGCGCAAAGCTGACTGATCAATGCAGGGATACAGTTTAATTCAAAGACTTCGTTGTCTTCCATGTGGGATTTAACCCATTGACTGTAGTGCCGATTGTAACAGGCCGTGACGAACATTAGCCTTTGTTCGACCTCTGACATCATCATCTCCTTAACCAAAATTGGCATCATCTGTACTCGAGTTCTGCAAGAGGAAAAAAAAGATCTTTTCACTGATACTCAGATTAGAGTGATGGCTTCAAAGAAGCCTGAGATGTGCACACAAATGCTCAGAAATTTTAGTGAACAACTAGCAGCAAAATTTCCTGCGACTACAGTCAGCTACTGACTCCGAGGTAAAAATTGCTCGTCTCAGTGATGCTTCTCAGAAGTTTTGAAACTGGAAGCAAGGCCAGTAGACGCTCTATCACTGCTGCAAAAAGATAATCGGAAAAGAAGAAAAAGGAAAGGCGAAAAAAGAAACGTAGTGCAAGTGGAAGGAAAGGCATGCTGTCGTATTGCAAATGCCTTTAAAATGTCCCAAAAATGCGAAAAGCTCCAGGAGTCAACAGCTTAATTAACATTTTAATCCAGCTCAGTCTTGATCAGCGCCCATTCCCATCAACCGTCTTTCGTTCTTCTTTATTGTACGGTTAGTAAGGTTGTAGTTCATTAAAAACTTTGACCGCTTTTATCTTACAGTCTTATACTCCGTAAGACGAACTTGGTCAAGGATTTTTTTCCTTGCGTTTGGCAATTACTGCTTGTAATGCGTCTCAGTGAAAAGAATACAGATTATACGCCAGGAAGAACTATCTGCCTTGTGTGCTTGGATGAAAAACGTACAAACAAATGTTGTCGCGACAGATTATCTTTATGCATGCGTGTATAAAGACGCCCTTCAGGCGAATTATGTGTCCGGACGGCTATAAATGTCAGTAGAAAGTCGGGCTAACAAATAATTCGTGAAGACGAACTGTCTGCTATTTTTACTTTGGAGGCTTGGCATGTCTGACAGTTGGTTCCGCAGACGCATAATCCGTCTGGACGGATCATGCAACTCTCCTCGTATAAAAACTGTTTATTTACCCAAACGCTTAGGAGATGGTCTGTTTGACCAGCGGAGCCAATTCTAGAATCTAGAGCTTCGAGCGATAACCTTTGGAGTTCTGATGATGGACTAATGCTCGCACAGCCGCATGTCCAATTTCGCGTTGGAGTTAACTTACTTTTATCACTCAAATTGATAGTTGGGTAAGTGTCTCATTTACTGGCTGATACAGCATAACGATCTTTTTAGAAACAAATAACCGGTCACATCAAAACACAAACTGATCTTAACCTTTGTTCATCCTGGTCACGCATATACACGTACTTAACTGTTGTGCTCTTTGTACCCGGCACTTGTGACGTCATTGATCATGTTAAGGGTCCCCAGATCTTTTTAGGAGGCTAGGACAGATCTATCCGCACAACAGTCGGTTTTGGATATGGACGGCATTCTCCCGCAAATTGAAAAACAGCCTTATCAGTTTTAGCGCAAAAATGGCGGTAAAATGACCTTTATTATACCTTTATGATGGTTGCCATGGCAACGTCAAAACGATAGACACACAATTGACAAATAAGTTTTTCCTCAGAGAATGAAGTGAACATGTGACTTAGTTTCTTCCTGGAGGGGAGTTCCAGTGACATGCTTCAAACTAACCAAATGAGTTTTAACCTGCAACGCAAGCGTATTTATACTAAGCGAGCTGGTTATCTCGATTAGGCGAGCGCCAACGGACTAACGACCTTCGGGAATAGAAGAAACTGAGTCCTACAGTGTAGAAGTGAGACTCTACCCTGACCGCCGGATACGCGAGCAAGAATATCTGGTGCTCGCCCAGCAAAACCACCTGCACTGCGCACTAAAATGAGTAACGTACCGTCATTGCGGCGCGTCACTTCTCCTCAGCTCTTATTACTGATCTTATTCACGCTGAGTCAAATCGTCAAGCTTCTGAGGTGTTTGGTGACTGAATGATCTTCCTTGTCAGACTAGAAGAGCACGCTGGGTAGTAGGTAGGGAGGGGGTGGGGTTGCAAAAAAACAGTCGGCCGGTTTGTCCTTTTTATTAGTTTTTGCCAGGTAATAAGCACTTTATGACTGGCCCAAGAGAAAACAGCGAGTTTTGTCTCCTTTTTAACGAAACGAAGCAGTAAGGATGCCGCACACAAACAGTTGATGAATTGCAATCAGTTAAGAGACAGTTCGAGCTTGTTACATAATGATTAAAATAACTTCTTTATTTAACGGCTTTCATTTCTTCATTCTACAATTTTATTGTGCTGTATTACTAAACACAGTACGCAACGTGTTTATCTTTTCGTTTAGAACAACTTAATTAACGTCTAATCAACATTAAGAATAAAAAACGTCACAAAGCTGTAAATGAACTACTTAGTATTGGAAATATAATATGATACCACATCTCCTTTACTAGGAGTTCTCACACCTATTTTTTCAGAGTATTCACCATTGATTTTAATCAAAAGCGATTTATCATAACTTTAAAACACACTAAAAGGACTCTCGTAGTACAAACATAACTGAATTATTCTGTTGCTCGGTTAATTATTCTGTTTTAGTAATGTATCGAATGTTTAACAATTATTCCATGAGCGCGCGTTGGATATGAGATGATAGATAGCCAAAGAGGTGCGTAGCGCCGAGTTGGCTATAATCATCTCATATCCAACAAGCACGAGTGGAATAACTGTTTTATTAAAAACGCTCCCAAAATATAGAAAACTAGACTACAACAAAAACAAAAAGGCCCAGAAAATCACGCATACGCTTGCCATTTTTGTAGATCATGCATGTATAATGGCTCATATACCATGATGGCTAAGCCAATGAGAACTCTCGAATTGCATTATCCAATGATCCAGTTTTTAATAAATAACAATAGATGTATTTCCCATCCTAGACATCCTAATCCTTAAAAATATGAGAATAGTTTTTGTTCTAAAAAGCAGCTGAAACCTTTCCTGCAAAAGCTATGAACTATTTCCTCAGCAACCTTTCCCCTGATTAATAACATTTTTCTCATACATGTAGCATAGGGTTATAAGTTAAAAAAATATTACACTCAAACGTCTCACAAAATTAAAAGCCGATCTAATACGTGACTCAACAAATTTTACTGTCTATTATTATTATCATGCTGAATTAAAGAGACGTTTAGCCTGTGTACAAAGACCTCTCTTGAGGTATTTGAAGTAACAGACCCATTGCATAAATGGCGCCTAAATTTAAATAACAATACTTGGTACATCCTTAGCCTCACATTCATGTTTCAAGACAAAGGAATTTCCACATGAATGTGAGGCTAAGGATGTATGAGTATTCTTATTCAAATTTAGGCGCCATTTATGCAAAGAGTCTATTTCCTGACGTGCAAAACTACTTTCAAAGTAAAGGAAATCTAAAAACTCCTAATAACTTTCTACGGTAGAAAATACCAAAAGGAAATAACTAAACAAGCAAGGTAACGATTGAAACGGATTACAACTAAATTACCAACAAACTTGAAATAGTTGGACAACGGTTTTCAAGATACCTTCGCCTAGACAGAGATCCTTTAATAATTAAGAAATAGAAAACATGTTTTCCGTGTTTCTATCGAGTTATACAAACACGAGTGGAAGTTTGGGAGAACGAGAAATGCTGTGGGAACACGAGCCGCAGGCGAGTGTTTCCACAGCTTTTTCGAGTTCTCCCAAACTTTCACGAGTGTTTGTATAACTCGATAGAAACACGGAAAACATGTTTTCTATTTCTTTTAGAAAACACCACGACGAGAAACAGGAAAACAACTTGTTAACTTTGATTATCAAAATGTAAATTCTCTTTGCTCGCGCCATCACTGCGTCAACAGCGCGCGCTAGTTCTGTGTCTCCATCGAGTTATACAAACACGATTTTTAGCCAATCAGCGTGCGTGCTTTCTTAGGACTGTTTTCTAATAGTATATTGAATATTTAACCAGGATAACCCTTCAGTACAAAGTACTGTTATCAACGGGGTCCTGCTGACTAAGAATTAAAAACTAGTAATATATAGTCCGTTACTAATTGAATAAAAGCTACTTTAATTGACCAGCACTAATTTAAGTACAAACTTACAACTTACAAACAACTTTTGAATGCGGTCCTATTTTGTACTGCTGTTGATTTTATTTATAAATGTTAAAATCCAAATACACTTAACTCACATACTTGGAAAATGATAGTACTTAGTGATAGTAGCTGACAAATCGTGACCCTTGAAAAATTAAAATCTAATTTGTACCTATGATTTAAACAAACTGTCAAGGAGACAATTGGTGAGAATAAACAAAGTCACCAGCTAAGAGATATTGTCTTGATGTGGTACCAAATTCTCAGAACTGACATAACAAAAATGAATGGTAATCGGTAATGAGAATTAATTACTATGGTCATGATGGTCAGTGAGATTTCGAGTTTGGATGTTTAAAACAGAGTTCGGGTCCAGAAGAGATGAGTACATTGACCTCTGGATCTTCAGAGGGAACACCAAGCAGGGGCAGATCCAGAAAATTCAGAAAGAGGGGGCCGAGGAAATTGTGACAGAGAGAGTATACCTCACCCCCCTCCTCCCACCGTACAAAACAGAATGAAAAATTTCGCCCTAAAACGGTTGGTCGATACTTTCGAAAACATAACAAAAAGGGGAAGCACCCGTCACCTCACCCCTAAAACTGCCCCTGCCAAGCTACATTGCAGACTTGTGTTTTTTGTTTTGGCGCCCTTGGATGCTTTTCTCCCAACAGAATTGCAACTTTTTTAACTCAAACATTATTTTGATCATTGCACCTTAGGTTGTCGTGAGCAAATGGGCATGTTCAATACAACCACTCGTGGCATGTCATTTGGACTATCAGGAAAGTTCTTTTCATTCCAGGAAATACTCAAAAATACTATTAACAGTATTAACTTGGCCTGTTTTCGGTTGTTTAATTGCCTTTCAGTTATCAAAATGTTGTACTGAATAGCTTTAAAAATATTTAAGGACAAGAAGGATAAAGTCCTTAAGTCATAATTCAAAATTTTACCTAAAGAATGCCCATTGAAATTGTTCCTAGCATTCGCTAAATACGTCAGTTAAAGTGCACCTAACAAAAGATTCCCATTGGACGAGAGAAGTGATACTTTTAACTTTTTCCAACGTCGCTGCATTCGCTAGGTTCCAAAAAATAGTTAGTCAGATTCGTCCAAATCTTCCAAGTAATAACTCTCTTCAGAGTCCAAACTGCTCCATGAGTCAGCTTTGTCTAGTGGTTGCAAACTTGTCTTTGCTGTCTTCCGCTGTTCAACTTTTATCGGTGTCGTCAATGGATTTAATTCCAGCGCAGAGCCCAGTTCACAGAGTTTTATCATGCACACTCGGCCGGTGGATGTAAAGCAGACAACTCTGTCCTCTCCAGGAGACACAGCCATGCTTACGATGCTTTCCTGTCCTTCAGCTATCCTGATGAATCCAACAGCTTTTGACTGGCTGATATCCCACAGAAAGACCATACCATCAACGCCGTATGAGATAAGATAACGATTTATCTTTAAAAGCCGAAAAGACTCGATTCTGCCAAGATGGCCGCGAAAAACTTGTTTGGAGGAATACATATTGGAAGTACGAAGACTGTACACAAGGATTACGTCTGCGATGCAGCATACCAAAAACTGATTATCCACCGACAAGGTGCACTGGCTGAACCTAACGCAGTTGTAAGGCTTCTGAACGCTGAGTCTTCTAATAAGGCAGCAGGTCTGTTCAGTGTACTCCCAGATCTCAATCGTGCAGTCACCACACAAAACTACTTTATCCCAAGAAAGGCAACAACATTCAGGAGTCAGGTTTCCTCTCGATTCCAAACGAGCCGAAACAACTTCCTTTTGGATACCCAATACATGAAAATATGAATCGTGTCCGCCCTGGATACCCAATACATGAAAATATGAATCGTTTCCGCACTGAGTACAAAAGAGAAGAGCAGTGCCGCCAGCTGAAAATGCAAAGCATGTTACCGAAGACTCACATTTTGAGTAAAGTAACTTTAATTTCGATGCTGTAAAACTGTACAATTTTATGTTGGAGTTTTGGTGAATGGCAATATGCCTTCCGTCTGAGGACAAGGCACAATTCTTCACAGTGAGAGACTGCCGGCTGGATGCAGTTAACCGACCGATGCAGTCTCCAGTGCCGATGACTTCTTTAGAATTGTGCAATAACGTAACCATCGAGTCAGAGCTAACAAACACAACATCATTACTTGAACAGAACGTTGCTGCCACGGAATTTCCCACAAACAATGGTGTAACATTTGATAGAGGAAGAAACTTAAAAGGACTGAACAAACTTTTCAAAAAGATGGCTGTCTCTTCGGTACCACAACGAAACAAATAACCAACCTGCTTTTCTCTTGTAAAGTAGCCAACGTTACAGCCTGACACACTCGAGAGTACTTTACCTGTCTTGAAAGATAACGCTCGTAGTGAGTCTCCAGATGACTGATGAACAAAAAAAAGATCATCTTTTGAACAGGTAAAGCGAGCGAATTTAGTGAGGGTATGTACTGGTTTTTCGATATGAATATGGTGTTCTTCTTGATTTTCTGTTTCTAACTTACTCACCTGAAGTGAATCATCAGCTTGGATTACCCATTTCATTTCTGGTGACACGCAGGTAAGAATTTCTCCGTTAACACAATCGAGGAGTTCCTGAAAACCTTTAGGAATGTTTCTCCAAAGGTTATTCCTGAATGCGTCATCGCAGACCCCTCTAAACAACTCAGGGGACAAAAAACCTCGCAATTTTGTGTTCTGCGTTACCCTCGATTCCCAGCACTTTTCCATCAGCTGATGCAGATGAGATTTCCGGCGCTCCTCCATCAGCTGACCCAGATAAGATTTCCGGTGCTTTTCGATCGGCTGATGCAGATACCATTTCAGGTGCTTTTCCATCAACTGATACAGATAAGATTTCCGGCGCTCCTCCATCAGCTGATCCAGATAAGATTTCCGGTGCTTCTCCATTGGCTGATGCAGGTACGATTTCAGGTGCTCTTCCATTAGCTGATGCAGATACGATTTCAGGTGCTCTTCAAAAAGCTGATTCAGATACGATTTCCGGTGCTCTTCTATAGATTCCCATTGCTTTTCTACCAGCTGACCCAGATAAGAATTCCGGTGCTCGTCCATCCGCTGACGGCCACAATAATATTTCCAGCGCTCCTCCATCGGCTCACCCACATAAGTTTTCCGGTGCTCTTCCATTAGCTGATGCAGATACGATTTCAGGCGCTCTTCAAAAAGCTGATTCAGATACAATTTCGTGCGCTCTTCTTTAGATTCCTGTTGTTCTCCCATCAGCCGATCCACAAAAGATTCCCGGCGCCATGCCATCATCATGCCGATGGTCGGCGGCCGATACGATTTCAGGTACTCCTCCATTAGCTGATGCAGATACGATTTCCGGCGCTCTTCTTTCGAGTCCCGTTGTTCTTCCATCAGCAGATTCACATAAGTTACCTGGTGCTCATACGTCAGCTGACGTAGATAGGATATCCGTTGCTCTTCCATCAGCGGATCCACATATGTTACCTGGTGCTCATACGTCAGCTGATCCAGATACAACATCCAGTATATTTTCATCTTCCCATCCAGATACGGTTTACAGTGCTCTTCAAGATAGGATTTGAACTCCACTGA
>JAHPZR010030238.1:47500-50000 GCA_019787425.1 Platygyra sinensis | reverse complement strand
ACTTAATGACGACATAGACAATGTTAAGAAATACGCGATTATGGCAAGACGGTCAAAGACTCTGTTACACTTAGATTTTGACTGCATCTCCCCTCAAACATTAACCAGAAGGGAGGAAGATTTTGAGTATAATTAGTGTTGATGATTAGTCGATACTGGTGTACCACCTTGTATTTTAGAATTTTAAGCTTTTATCGATTTAGGGCCTGATTACATGGCGAATTTCAGCCCGGGCTGAAATTTCAACCCGGCAAACCGGGCTGAAATTTTGTTGCGATTACATGACGAACTTCAGCCCGGGCTGAAATATTAGCCACGGCACCAAATATAAAATTGCGCGCGAAGAGTCTCAGGAAAATCAAAATGGCACCGAGAACACGAACCGTGAAAATAGGAGCATTGCTTCTCTCGCAGTTTGGCCTATTGGCGGCGCTCAATTTTCAGCTTTTTGGGATGGTAACAGCCTACAAGATGATGGAACTGAAGCGAAACCTGTCTGCATATCTCTCAGCTAGAAAGACGTATTTGCAAAGAAAGAGAAGATATCTTCAAGCTCGTCGAATTCATGGCTTTCCTGACGGCCTCGTACTGTGTAACCTTATCTGCATTGAAGTCGATGTTCTCACACTCTATGTGAGCTTTGAAATTAGAGAAACAATGAATAAGATTCACTATTTTATTGCCTTAATTCCACTGAAATCGCTTCTGCTTCCTAGCGGCAGCCATATTGCTTCCTGCTTTTCAGCCCGGGCTGGAATTCCGTGTCGATTACATGAGACTTTCTCAGATTTTCTGGCCCGTTTACCCGGGCTGAAAATCCTAGCCCGGTTTGAGCAAACCGGGCTAGGATTTTCAGCCCGGGCTGAATAGCGTCCCGGGCTGAATCCTTCTCCATGTAATCGACAACTTGATTTTAAGAGGATTTGTTTCAGAAGCCGGGCTGAAGTTTCAGCCCGGGCTGAAATTCGCCATGTAATCGGCCCTTTAGACTTGTAAGTAGTGAGTAGCTATATGATTTTAGCTGGTGTATATCCTATTTATTTTCTAATTTATTAGTTATCTTACTTAATCATTTAGACACGACCCCACAAGCGAAGCGTCGCTTTAAATACTTATCGTGTATAAATAAAGATTATTGATTGATTGATTGATTGATTGACTTGTGGTCTATTGCTTAATCATTTTACTAGTCATATCGTATTTCCCATATTTTAAATTTGTAATAACGTTTAAAACTAGAGTCATTTTCTGTAACACCCGGAAGAAGGAATGCCGTGCCTTCCGAAATATTGGAATATATATCCCTATACTGTTTAATCAGCCTTGCTAATTTTCGCCGGGAGCAAAAAAGGACGAGACAGGGGGGTAGGGGAGGGGAGAGAAGGGAACGCTTGCCCGCAAACTCCTAGCGGCCTGTTCCAGGCTCTCGGTAGTTGGGGACGAGCGAAAACGAGAGAGGAAAAGACGAGGTCCTCCCTCATTTTTTCTCTCGCTCTCCCCTATTTTCCCTCCCAACTACCGAGAGCCTGGAATAGGCTAGCAAACTCCTCAATTCTAAAAAACCCGTTCGCCCACAAACGGGGCATCTGATTGGTGCGGCGTGGCTTATTTGATTGATAGGTTGGACATGGAGGTGTCATATTGTTACACTTAAAGGGGGGAGAAACTTAACTACAAGTCTGTTGCTAAGGAAATCTCAAAACCTCCGTTTTTTGGCTCCTGAAGTCCAGTGGGCATCAAAGTTTACCGTGTTTGTTCGATTCACGTTTCCTTTAAAATGTTTCGAACCACGCCCATATTTGGTATGTCACGTGACCACAATAGAAAACGTCTAAAAACTCGGACTGAGAGGATCGTTTTCGAAATATAACAATACGTTTTGCCAAAACACGGCATTATCTACAACTTGTGGCATGCGTTTGAGGAAATGTACAATATTTCGAAAATTTAGTTAAGTTTCTCCCCCCTTAAATGGGATCAAAATGGCGGAATGTGTGGTAGATTTTAAATCATGTTTGAGCGAAGTTTTATTGAAGCTCAACGAAACCGGGATGGCTTTTTCGTTGAAAAAGGAGCAAGAAAGTGGAATGCGTCATATTTTAAACGGCAAAGATGTAATGGCTATACTTCCGACTGGATTCGGCAAGAGTTTAATTTTTCAGTTGTTTGTCATAATGTGCGGAGTGCGAAGTAAACGGCAGGGAAGAACTGGCTTCTCCAGCGTCATTGTTATTTCTCCGTTGCAAAGCATTATTCGAGATCAAGTGGTTGACGTGAATTCTATGGGAATGACGGCGTGCGATTTGGCCGCTAGATCCAACCAAGAATTCGTAAAATACAGGACAAAAAATTCGCAACTCCTCCAGAAAGATCGTATTTGAAATGCTTGCGATTTCATCCGGTTCGCTCAAGAGCAAAATACTTTCAGATTTCGTGTAGCTAGCCACTTCTTCTGAAACATTTTTTTAAGGGCTTTAACAACGTGAACCTCTGCCTTAAG
>JAHPZR010030238.1:27500-42500 GCA_019787425.1 Platygyra sinensis | reverse complement strand
CAATTTTACCGGGGGACCCGGGGTCGGTTATTCGTCTCACCTTTTACGGGTTAAAAGGTAGTTTTGGTAGCACTTGGAGTTTTCAGCCACAAATTTTGCTGTATTTGTTAGGGTATTAAGCTGAAAAAATATGACACGAGATAATGAGTTGTTTTAGAATTGCTACCTCTTAGGAGTGAAAAGCGCCCACAAAACAGGACTTAGGTACCGCTTAGGTGTTCTTTTCATAGTTTCCCGCGGCGACAAGCATCTCCATCCTTTATAAAAAGAAGTCTCCCCCAGTCAGTTTCACTGGGGCCAGACCGCCAATATCAGGCCGGAATGCAGGCATTGTATTATCTTGTTGTGTTATGGCACAAGTTCAGCCACAAGTTTAATAAATACCTGGTACGTCACTGCGCACTCGTGATTGCTGAGCCTTTTAAAGTAACTGGGCTAGGCGCTCTTGTGCGATAGCTGCGTGCAGTCGGCTTACGATCGCTGGCTACTGCATACCGTAACAGTCGATGATAAGCCTTTACGAAAGACATGGCCGAAAGAATCAGAGCTTGGTGGAGAGAAATCACTGGTGTAAGTACGTTTTTTCCTTTGGTTATGATTGAAATGGTTTATATATTGCATACTCTCTTATCCCATGCAAGGAAGTATTTGCGACTTCACTAGACACACAAATAAATCAGTTCATCACCTGCTCACTCACTGAATGATTGCCTTCGGGATTCCAAATCACATTCAGCTGCAGTGAAGGTATCCGATCTAGCGTGCATTGCAGCCGGACTTAACTAAACCCTGGTATAGTCTATATATATAGCGTTATTTGCATGACCATAGTGATAACCGCGTAACAAAAGCTTATTTTCTAAAACAATAATGAAAGTGAAAATAGCGAATACACTTAAAGTGCAACTACCCCTTCCCCAAAAACTCTCTTGAATGAAAACTACTAGTCTTCCAAATTATTTTAGCCATTAATTTTATCTCTATTGATAAAATTCCCTGCGATTCTTCATCCGTTTCAAGTTGTATTTACCGAGCATCGTGGGATGCCGATTAGTCTTCTTTTGATGTCATTAAAAGGACATGGTTCAAAACACTCAAGAGTCGGGTGTTACTGAACCGTGGAACCTGTGGAACCTGCAGAACCTGATGAGGAATTTATAATTTTTTGTCAATAAAAGCATCCCGAGAAAAAGTGATTCTTTTAAAACATTTAACTATAAAAAACTGCGATAAAATATTCTTATTGTTTGTAAAGTATTTCATTATTGGTTCTCATGTGACAGTTGGCGCCCCATGTTTGGGGGCGTTCGATAAAATGTCTGGGATTGATTGCAGGCGTTTCCTTCGCTCGCGTCACTCCCTCCTTATTTTTCGCACTCCCTCTCAGTTTCGTTTCCTTCACGTAAGTTTTTTTTTCGCACTCCCTCTCAGTTTCGTTCCCTTCTCGTAAGTTTTTGGAAACACCTGCTACGCAGGCTAATTGAATGAGTAGAAAAAGTCTTTGTTTTGATGTTTTCATTCGGTTGGTCTGCACTCTTGACCTACTCTATAGAGATTAATTATCATTGGTTTCATGTGACAGTTGGCGCCCCAATGGAGCGCGGCATGTTTGGGGGCGTTCGGTAAAATGTCTGACGTACTCCCTCCCAGTTTCGTTCCCTTCTCTCAAAATGTGCTCGATTGCTGGAAAGTTTGGGAATCCTTGGGGATAAGGTTAGTCTGGCAGCTTTTAGCTTCTTCTCGTGGCGTGTTCAAGTGAAGCTTCATGACTTAATTGACATCATGGCATAATTGGCAGTAAGCTGTTTGAATTGGTTGAACTGTGATAAGATCTTAACGTGTTGTCTGAGTTTGAGCCTATTGACCTGTTTTGGAGGTGTCACTGAGCCAAATTACTTGGGGGAAAGCAGCGTTCCCTTTCAATGAACGAGAGATTCCACCTAGCGGAAAATGTACAAAGTGCTCACTTCCCGTTAGCGGCTATTTTCTAAGTTTTCGCTGCTGGCAAGACAAATTTGATCACAGCTCGTGTTCGCAACAAACGCTCTTTCTTCGCGTTCTTCCCCTCGCGCACGTCTCGCTTTCGCCTCTGTTCGCCTAAAATACACAAAAAATATGCCAGTTCTATTGGCCACTGAGAGTCCGATCAGTGTTGGACTTTATAACTGGTGTTAAAACTAGTTTGATTTCGCGGCAGAGCAATAACAGTGACAGTGTCCTCTTCTGGGGGGGGGGGGGGAGGGGTACTTTAGGAATTTCTGGTGGGGATGTGCCGCTGGGAGCCTGGAACCCTTAGCCAAAACCAGTGCTAATTCAGCTCAATTTTGCTACCCTATACTAGAGTAAACTCCCCGAATCACTCCTATCCTGGAGTAGCTGTTTTCCGGAAACTGAGGTCACTAGCAAAGTCTAAAGGAAGGCCAAAACAAAAAGGATTTATTTAATGCTTAGAAATGCCAAGCACGTATGTATGCATTGTCAAGACAATAAATTGTATAATTTTGACTAGCAATTCCTGGTTTCCTTAGTCTAGATAAAATCGTCAACCAACTCTAATGGGGGGAAGGGTGATAAGCCTGCGCCACTCTGGTGTGCGTATTAAAAGGGTTCTAGCTCTCTGTCTTTAGTGAACGATGATATTATGGGCAGTTTCTTGAATTGTATTTCGCTTCAATAGAGGTTGTTGGGTGGTATTGTGTTGCAAAAGGCACTGAATATTCGTCTATTTATGTTTGGTTGTTGCAGTTTAATTCCCTTTCGTCTAATTTCACTCCTGCTGAGAGTGCTTCTTCAATAATGTTCTTCGGGTATTAAACCCCTCTCCATTTGACGTGCATGATCTGAAGATTATGGTTTTTCTTTTCCATTTATTTTTTACTGCAAGGATTTTATCGGAGAAGTCTGCGTGCGTTCTCTTCAATAAAACCTTTCCTTACTCCTGAAGCTTAGGACTTGGACTTGTTTTTGTTAGCAACAAGAGCCAACAGAAGCGTCAAGTACAAGTGAAAAAACCGCCTTCTGTAAACCAGCTCGTGCGTAGTTTACAAATTTCAAGTTGACTTGTTCCATCAGTGCAAGTTATGTAGGATATACAATCAGGCACTTACACCAGCGCGCGGATGAAGGAAAGCGAGAATGATGACTCATGACCAGATGACTACCATTCGCGCGCCAGGGCTATAAAAGTAGGGTTGAAACAGTTCTACATGTCTCTAAAGAACAACCTCGTTCCCAGGGCCTTTTCCCTGGCTTGGGAAAAGGCCCTGGGAATGAGGTTGGCTAAAGAATAGACTATTTTTCCCTTTTTTAACTTGGAAAATAGTATTTTCCAAGTTACAGGTGTGCAGCGATTCACTCCATCACTTCCCGTTAGACATATCGAAACCCGGGGGGAGCTTCCATATAAAAAAGCCGCAAGGAATGCTCTTCGGAAAATTTGAATTTAACGCCTACGGGAGACTTATGTGGACGCTGCCTGAGCTTCATTATACCCCTAAAAGATACCACTTAAAACGGGATAGGTTCGATTACTAGCTATTGTTCAAGAGAGGATCCCGTGGGGCACTTGTAGACCCGACTCGCGTAATCGAGAGATCAGCAGAAATCAAGCCTGAAAACCGAGAAATTAATAAATAAGAACGTTTCTTTTAACAGACCTCTCAAGTCTCACGATTTTGTCGTGAGACTCACGGTTTTCAGTTCAATCTCACGGTCTCACGACAAGACAGACAAATCTCACGATAAATAGAGGCGCAAGCTGACAGAATAAATTGTTTGTTGCATAATTTCAGTTTTGGCTTGCTTAGGTGAGTTTCTTGCGCCAATTCTCTGCGAATCCATAGTTAAACTTAACAAACCGTTACCCAACTGTTCAGTCCATGACGGACTGTCGTCGATGACCATATATAGCACTTGTTCCAATTTAGGTCATCATTACCAGTCTCTCACATTTTAATCACGTTTTTAAAACGACGGAAGTTGCCGATGAACCTAATGAAATAATAACCAGGAAAAAACACTTAATTAGAACCTGTGTTTACTTGGTTTTGTCTGCCGGTCGATCAATCTCCCGATTTTTACTGAAATCTCCAGATTCTTTTGCATCAGTCTCCAGATTTTCGGTGTTTTGAGGTTGAGAGGTCTGTTTTAATTATTATTTCTTCTAGTGCACCCTAAACGATACTTTGACAGCTAAAAATGGTGATGTTTCGTCGTCAACACCGTAAGTGAGACCAGAATCCTTGATTTGTACCCGAGACGACGAAAATTTGTCAACCTTTGCATATAAGAGTTCCCCCCGGGTTTTGAACATCAGGCGTTTAAGGCCGTTTCATGGTCACTTGCACTGTGTCAAGTTAGTTATTCTTTTAATTCTGACCTAAGTACTCAATATCTTATCGCAAAAATGCTCTACATTGAATAAACTCTCACACGAACGCTTTTATAAGTAGAAGCTACCTGTAATTATAGAAGTCTCTTTTAAGAAAATAGCTTATTTACCGAAAGTGCCCGCTCATACAGGTTTAGCCGTACTCGATTGCCGAAAAAGGATAAGAAGACACTGATCATGAAAGTCACAAAAATGACGAGCTGTATGAATTTTCGAATGATTCAAGTCGTGATTAAATGTTTTTAAAGGTCAGCAGTCTAGAGAATTGAGGAGGATTCGAACGATGTGTCCCGCTGTTTATTTATACGACTAGTAGTTTCCATGGGAAAGTGAAGTTTATGTGGAAGATGTTTTTTTATGTCATTTAGGAAGTATTGTAGAGGGATAGTCAACATGAGCTACTAGATTTGAGTGTTTTGCCAAAGCCTAATGAGCTTAAAAACTCTTCTGTTTTTTAAAAAAAACGTACTGAAGTCGACACAATAAACTGTTCACTCATGCGAAAACCTTTCATCGAGTATTCATGGTTGACCGCGACCGCATCAGGTCACGGATTAATTTATGAAAATAAGATATTTTTTATCTGTTTTCAATTGATGTTTACTGAAATGCTCCTCCGTTAAACTCACGAAACTGCTTGTTAGATGTTTAAAATAATGCTCCTTGAAAATCGTTTTATGTTATTAGAGTTATTAAACTCACCGTTCGATCGAGTGTGACATTCTGAAAGCTCATCCACAGTCACGCTGTTACTCCACGCTGATTGGGTAATGCTAAAGAATGCATCCAATCAGGGTGGAGCAAACAGCCGTGACTGTTGCTCCCTCGGCCGCGGATGCTGGTCGCTTCGAAAGCTACAGTTCTCGAAAATTATTTGGCGGTTAGCACTTGGAACCACTTGGATTTTAAATAGATCTTCGATTGAATGTCACGAGAAGAAGCATCAACCTTTCAGTGTATCTTGTGTTCGATTTGGAAGCCGGGCGATTCAAATCTGTTTGGCGCTGGAGGAGTCCATTTTCCAAGTTGAGTGGCTCATAGCCACTTTGATTTGCTTAAATCTTGCTCATGAAAGCGTGCTGAGTTGACTTATTTTTGCCACATTGCAGTGTTCTATTGATCCGCAGGAATACGTTTTCGGTTGTGATTAAGGTTCACGACCCTCGAAAACGAAGACCGAAGACCTAAGACGTAAGACCTAAGACCTAAGACCTAAGACCCAGTCGATGTCTTCCAATTGACCTTCCTACCGCGATCCTCCCGCGTCCGATCTTCTCGCGCACGTGCTCCCCTCTCCCTCCCCTTCGGACGCCTGCCACGCAGGCTACAATCTTGGACGAAATAAATGGAACACCTGGACCACCCCTCCCCCCCATTTCAATGATGCCAAAATAGCGCGCTTTTGCCCCTTAGCGCCTTCATCATTGGGGCCGGGGGGATGGGGGATAATAGCCCTTTTCACGGTTAGTTTTTCTCATTTGCATTACAATGTAATCCAACGTGGATGCGTGGCAATTTCGGGCTAAAACTGCAAAACAGCCCGAAATTGCCTCGCATACATGCTAAATTTTATTGTAATGCAAATGAGCAAAGGTAACCGTGAAAAGGGCTATTGTTCCACTTTATACTGTCCAAGATTGTAGGTTTGACCGAGCCGGGAACGCCTGGGGACTAGGCTGGGGCAGTCCCTCTTTCGCTTAGTCCGTCGAGCGGGATGCAAAGGAAACCCACGAGAACAAAATGGCCGCACGTGATCCTTGTCGCGTGCTTCTCGCTCCAAGCATCTCCGGATCTCGCACGGTCATTTTTTTTCTCGCAAGTTTCTTTCGCGTCTCTCTCGACGGACTAAGCGAAAGAGGGACTACTGGTAGTCTAGAGATCAGAGTTCTTTTCCGTCTGGTGACTTCTTCAAAGAGTTGCTACTTTCGGTTGCGCCATCACTTCCGGGGACACCGTTTCTCTGGTGTTTCAAGAGGAAGGTAAAATAATTTACGTAATTTTCGGGGGGCCTTTATACTGGAGGGGACTGTTGCTTCCACGGTATGTAACAAAGAGTTGAATTTTAGTGAGATCTAGCCTCAACGAATTTTAGAACTCAGAATTAACATAAATGGAAGGGATTTAGTACTTGTATATATTAGGGACTTAAATACTTGCACTTTTAGTTCTAAGTTATTTAAATTGATTTGTAATTAGTTTTTATCACAGTTAGGCACGATCCTAGAAGCTACAGTGCTTTAATTATTAAGGCTGTCTGTTGTGTTCTGTCTGTCACTTAGGGCCTGTTTGCATGGAGGTGGGGCACCCTAGGTAGGTGAGGTAACCCGCCTTGGTGGGATAACCCGCCTCTCCATATAATCTCTCATTTTTATTTGATCATGTTTACATGATAGGTGGGGTAACCCGCCTAGGCGGGTTGCCCGGTCTTCCAGGTAGGGTAACCCTGTTAGCGGGGGTTGCATTTTGCCATGTAAACGACTCATGGTGGGGTATCCTGCCTAGCCGGGGTCGAGTTCATGTTACATTTGCAAGCCCGCCAAAGCGCGCCAAATTAAAAAAGTAAAAAGCCACAGCACTGAAATGTTGCAGCGAGAGCAGATAATGAGAGGAAAAGAACACTGGCCGCCAAAATGCGTCATTTGCCCATCTAGTAATTAACATTTTAACCATGGACTGTGTGTGGACTGTGTGTTGCTCCGCCCACCGCGATTAGCCTTTGCTATTTGTGGGCGAGACTGACTGTACTTTTTAAATATAAAGTGGAAACAAATAAAAATTGATTTTCTCTGTTTACATGCCTAGGGACCTAGCAACAACGTCTAGTAATGTCACCCCGGGACCCCGGGGTTGTAAGTTTGCATAAAACGCGGGCCATTTTTCAACCACGGCTAGGCGGGTTACCTCACCTACCTGGGGTCCCCCACCTCCATGTGAACAGGCCCTTATAGGTATGTCTGTTGAGGTTAATTAATGGTGAATTCTTTTAATATTTAGCAATCCGAGGTCATACCAAAACCTGGCTTCACACCTACATTCCCCACGTTGTCTTTGGACCATGCATCTATAAAACCACATTATGATGTAGTAGTGGTTGGTTCAGGTTATGGTGGCTCTATTGCTGCAAGCCGTTGTGCCAGAGCTGGTCAAGCTGTGTGTGTACTGGAGAGAGGAAAGGAGTGGCGGCCCGGTGACTTCCCTGAGTTGTTCACTGATGCCTCCAAGGAAATTCAAGTTCATCCCGGTGGAAAGAAATCTATAGGTAAAAACTGAATTGGAAGACTGCTTTATGTTTAATTGTGGGTTAAGTGTTAATGAACACAGTTTTCAAGTGCCTATGCCCAATTCACCTTTACTTTCAAATTATTTATGCTGTGTTGCCAGTTTTTATGCAAGAGCCAAGTTTAAACAAAGAAGTATTTATTCTCGCATTTGGCTGGGGTGTGTGCTGTTGCCATGGCAACAGGGCTGGCTAAAAACAAGGCTTAAAATGGTTTTTTGCTTATAAAAAAAATCCAGTCGTTAGATTGTTTTCATCGTTTGCCCATTACTAATTGACATTAAATCCCTTCTGTGAACACTGTTCTAATGAAATTCTGACATAGGCGATTTTCGTAATTCGCCGTAAATCCTTTTCTGTATTATTAAAAATACCCTTTTGTCAAAATTCAGATTTTTCGTAATAGATCATTCACGTAGTTGATGAACTATTTTTAGTCAAGTTTTTTGAAATTCTAACGACTGGATTGTTAGAAATCGGCAAGTTTGTGCAAAAGCAATAATAATATTGACTGATCTCAATTTTTCAAGCAACTTCGCATGCGCTGCATTTAACTGGGTTCTTTCGATTTGTAAAATTCCGAGATTTGCTGGGTTCTTTGAATCGCATCAGCAAGAGTGCACGCGAAAACTGTGTTCGGCCACCTTAAGGATGTTCGCGCTAATTGTTTCTGTGCATCCTTACTGCGCATGCAGATTCACATGCCACGTCATGCATCGAGCACGCGCGATAAGTATTGAAGTGAACAATGATAAGGCAGATGGCCATTGCTATAGCTTTGCTTGGATTTAATGATCTTGGATGTTCAGTGATCCCTTCTTTTTAGAAACAGATTTTATTTACAATTATCTCCACATTGTCCAAAAATGAACAAAAAATCAATGTGGGAAGGTAAAAAAATTCCCGATTTCTGTCCACAAGATATGGAATCCTACCATCATGCAGCTGTAAGGCACGTGAAATTGTGGTCGCTAAATGCGAACTTGTTCTTTGAGGAACCTCACCAGTTGACTTAATTCGCTTAATAGGTCCATTTGTACCATATTTGGCAGAGAACATTTCCTTTCAAAGCTCTAATTGCAATATTTTGGGACTTGCAGCCACTGTGGCCTTCTTCTTCAGATTTAGGTGTTCTTCCGGGCATGTTCTCTCCTAAAAGAAGTCGGTGACCCCCCTTTTTTTTTACATTTCTGACATCACTAACTCATCATCTTTCACTGAGTAAACGTCCTAAAGACTGATAACAAATAATAATAATAACAATAACATGACAATGACAATGACAAGGACAAGGACAATGACAATGATAATGATAATAATAATAATTGTCCCATACCCTTTTCAAACCCTAGCATAGTCCGTTTCATTCGTAATTCCATTCTCCATATTTGGTAGCTACGTACCGGTAACTGTACAACAAAATGGCGGCCATGGTTAATTGGGAGAACCGGAAGAATGTACTTCCATTACTCTTGTTGTTCCACCTTCACACCGTGGTTAATCAGGTCAATAAGGATACAAGAATTTTTGTATCCTTAAAAATGCACTCAAAATCTAAAATGTGTGGAAACAAAGCTTTCGAGCAGTTTTGAGGTGCTTTGACTTCCCTGGGGCTGATAGGCCTTGTCACGTTTTTCGACGCCATCTTGACGGGTAGGCAAAGCGGTCAGAAATTACAGTGTTTGTATGGGAATCTGATAGCAAATAACTTCTTCCAAAATTGAATTTTACACAATTTCTGAATCGTAACGTATTAAAATACTAGGTAGAAGATTGTATTCATCAAGTTTGAAGGATGTAGCTTGGCTAGAAGACGTCCAGTTAATTTTTCTAATTTTCCATACATTTGTCTGTAAATTTGAATGGGTAGACAAACGTCTAGACGCCGTTCATGGGAAAAAAATTTACAGACAAATGTATGGAAATTAAAAAAATTAGGTCAGCGACTTACAGGAAAGCCACATCCTTCAAACTTCGTGAATGCAATCTTCTACCTAGTATTTTAACGTTCTGCTTCACAAATTGTGAAAAAGTCAATTTTGGAAGAAGTTATTTGCTATCGGATTCCCATACAAACACTGTAATTTCTGACCGCTTTGCCTACCTGTCAAGATGGCGTCGAAAACCATGATATAAGGCCTATCAGCCCCAGGGAAGTTACACGGTAAGATTTTGCTTAATTTGGCACAAGTTTCGGTACAGCAATAAGCAAAGGTCCATAACTCACTTACTTTTAAATCTATATTTAGCCAATTACAATTCTGTTTTTCTTGCTTTAACTTCTTCTAGTCCACGTTAATTTATACACTGTTTATAAGGCCCTCAGTCGAAAGTACACATACATAGGCTTACATTTTAGGAATTCAAAAGTTTGAACAAAGCTAGAGGAGACAATTCGCTTTCCCAGTTGATTATTGAATTTTTTTTTTTTTAAATACCTCTTAGTTGGCGAGTCGGGTATGTTATGGACAGGGGTCAATGGATGAGTGAGTGAGTGAGATATGTATGTACATGTATTTCACACCAATCAGATTGGATCTACTATAAACAGCCAATCAAATTTCTTGTTTTGTTGCAGATACATGTAACAAGATACTTTTGTTAGTTTCAAATGGTACATTGTAACTTGACACTTTTGTTTTTCACGGTCAGAATAAACTGGCAAACAAGAAGCCTGTCTAGCAGCTGCTGTCACGTCCAGAAAAATGTTTGGACCTATCTTTTCTTAATGTATTGAGGGGCTGAGTATGATTTAAATATTTCGCGTTAATGGCTTGTTAAAAACGGGAACTTTTGGCGGAGATTTTCTCAAAGTTAAGGTTTGTGGTATTCCTGAAGACTCCTGGTGGTGAGTTAAACTGCAAATTAATTCGATTAGACTATGAGGTGACATAGTGGTTGCACACTTCGCGAAATACAGTTTCATAAGGTGGCAAAAAACTCTCAAGCGTTGGGAAGGGTAATGTGACAAGGAAAACCCCAAACTCTGCAGATTTCGTGGCGTCTTATAAAATTTATACAATTTTTCATGTGTCTGGTTGTTTCAAGTTCAGGGTTATCTTTCATAATGTCTTCTTGGTTTTGATATTGATATTAATCTGAAATGGTTTCGTGTAATATCAAAACCGAAAAAAAATGTATGATCGTTGTTGGCATCAAAACATGCTAAATTGGATCTTGTTATAAACTGAGTTAAATTCAATTAAACGTTTCTTTGTAAAAACGTGACACTCTTACTTTTCACGTGAGCATTTGCAACTTGTATTTCTCGTAAAATTATACCGCATGATCCCCTTGTTTTCTCAAAAACTTAAGGGCAATGTGCTTTTTCTTCACTGCTGGAGAAAAATATCTAAGAAAAAATGGAAGAAAGATTTTTTCAAAGCTCTAATTATCATTTCACGGATAAACAAGAACTAATCTAATTATCAGATAATCACATCTGACAGGTCGAGTCACGGAACAGCACGTTCTTATTCTGTTGCCACCTTTGGCGTCAAAAACCACTTCAAATTATGAAAGGCATTTCTGCAAGAACTTACAGTATGAACTATTCAATGACTGACTCTGGAAAGCTGGTACCCTTACTTACAACAAAAGCCTCTTAACAGATGTCAACAAGTACAGGTGCCTTACAAATGACTTCCACTTATTTTGTAAATGTTAAAACTGTTTCAAATCTAAATAGTCTCGTCTCCTCTAAAATATGTCCTTTGAACTAGAAGCGATGATTAATGACCCCTAATTGAATTGACTCGTGAAAAACAAAATTTGTAACCTGAAATAAAATATCTCTTCCCATTTGTTTACTACTGACTCATGAACTACTTCTAAACGCAAAACTCATCTCTTTCATAACTAGCCACCATTACACTGAAACAACCCAATGTATATTGTAAAACTGTCACAGTCCCCTCCAAACCGGACTAAAAATCACAAACCGGCAACATACACGTCAGTCTTTATTATTCAATCACCAAAGTCCTTGTATTCAATACAATCATAGAACTCCCAAGACTTCATACACCTCTTTTAAGTTATCTTTTTCCTTTACTACAATTCGTGCTGGCTATTAATGTGATCAAGCGAAAAACCCTGATAACATTGACGAGGAAAGATTAAGTTTAATTTATAATGTATCTTCTCATCCCAGTGGTCAATAAGAACCATTATAAATGTAAAATCATCACAGAATAATTTCTTTTTGTTCTGTTGACGAAATTAATCCTATAGTCTCTTTGCTTTTTTCGTTGAAACTTATCACTAAAATTGATCAATGGATGCTGAATTTAAGGACTTGCCCTCGACTCTGCAGCAATATTTAGGTTTTTACTACAACATGCAAACGATTCGAACCTGGTCACAACCTCTTCACATTGCCACCAGCGCATTCCTCCCCTTAAATACAATTGTTCCTATGCGTAGAAACTACATCGACATTAGTAGTAGAGCGGCTAACACTCATTTAATTCAAAACCTTATATCATGGGAAACGCTCACCCTTCATGGCATGCTCGCAGTTAAGCCAGTTATGTCCCAAACACCATGTTTCTTTGACTGATTATCCAATTGCTAATGACTGTCAAGCCCGCGCACAAAATCCTCAGCCTAACCCACAGAAAATGTTGAGGTAAATTAAACCCTATATATAAATACTTCCTCCTCTCTTACATAAGAATAATATGGCCGTTCTCAACTGTATCGGGATCAAATCTTGTCACATACCATTTACCTTTACAACAGGAAATTTGATTGGTGTTTAATAGTAGATCCAATCTGATTGGTGTAACATACATACATGTACATCTCTCACTGATCCACTGAACCACCCGTCCCCATAACATACCTGATGTGCCGACTAAGAGGTATTTTTTTTACAAAAAATAACTCAAAAAAGGTGGCAAGCTTAGTAACCAAGCACAGAAATGTTATATTCACCGCCTAGCACAGTGAATTTAACAAATTGACGTCAGTTTGTCATGCGTCTTGTCCTGTTACTGATCATGAATTTCGTTATAATATTGTCAAAGTAGCTTTGGATCCGCAGGACTACTTTGACAATGTTATGACGAAATTCATTGTCTATAGCAGGACAGATGCATGAAAAACTGATATCCATTTGTTTTTTTTACGATAACAAACTGTCAAATGTCCGCTCTAGTTTGTTGCCGTATCGTATAAATTTTAAATTCATGTGTCTGTCCACTTATGACAATAAAAATTAGCCAATGAGCATGCCAGAATTTGTGCTGTTATAGTGAAAAATACATGTAGCATCATGAGCCAATTTTTCTGCAATCGGAGAATCCAATTCTTATATTCACTGCTGGAATTTATACTAAGACATATTAAACTAAATAATGCAGAAAAAGTGCAGATAAAAGAACCTACCTGATTATTCAGGGCCTTTTCTACAAATCAATGAAAATTCTGGGAGCTTTCAATCTACATTTATGGTTTTATTTGTAAGCCATTACAATGTGTAATTTCAGAAAATATCCAAGGCATACTCCTTCCACAGGAGGTGAGTGGGATTTCCTGGGGGGAGGGGGTGGTGGTGGGGGATTCTGTAGGACCAACAAATTTAAAGAAGTGCATGAAGCTTAATTGGAATTTCCAGAGGGGTGGTAGGTTCCTCCGTGGGGGAGGTATGGATATTTTCTGGAACTACAGAATACAGGAGTCAATTGAAGGGGTGAGTGGAATAAAGCCCTAACTGACTTTTGGAAAATGTCGAAGCAGCCAGGATTAAAATACCTACAAGCACTTGTTACAACATTTTCCAAAAGTCATGTTGGGCTTTATTCCGCTCACCCCGTCAATTTAACTTCTTTAATTGGCAATGCATACCCAACCCTTTCTTAAAAAATATTGAATCAGTAAGAGAGCCATCTGATTGGTTGATTTTAGTTGTTGACCCTCCGATTGTGTTGGTTGTGTAATCTCTTGACTTTAATTACTTGATTTTACAGGTGAACCATCCAATTTGTATGAGTTTTATGTCACTGATGACCTCAGTGTTGCCCAGGGGTGTGGTCTTGGAGGGGGCTCCCTCATAAATGCCAATGTTGGTCTTGAAGCCCATCCTGAGGTGTTTGATGATCCACTATGGCCCACAGAACTGAAGCAAGACCTTGATAACTTACAAAAGGTTGACAAAAAAGCATTTTGTGGACATGATTAAACCCACACCCTATCCAGATGATTACCCCAATCTGGACAAAATTCTTCGAATGAAGGATGGGTTCAAAGCTGTTGACATCGAAGATATTGGCAAGAGAGCATATAAACCTCCTCTATACGTAACATTCGAGGACACTCCATCCAATCATGTTGGAGTGCCACAGCCGAAGTGCACTGCCTGTGGAAACTGCTGTGGAGGCTGTAATGTTGGTGCTAAGAACACACTGAACATGAATTATTTACCTGATGCCAAGGCTCATGGTGCTGAGATATTCACAGAGGTAGGTACTGAACTTTTAAAAACTCCCATATGGTTACTAAGCAAGGTTCCCTTCCAACACCATGTTTTTATCAGCGATTTCACTAGCATTTATTCAGGTGATGTGGTGTCCAAAGATGTTCTGAAATCTTTCCGTAATTCATCACAAAGTGGAGACGGAACGTCCGCAAAGAAGTTAGATATTAGATTTAGATATTCTGTGGGTGTCAAAAGATGGAAATGTAGATCTGTCAAGTGTTTAAAGATGATTTCAGCACTGGTTTGATTCCTGATGACATTGATTGCAAATATTTTTCTGTCAAGCCCATGGGAATGACTGTAACCATTATTTGTTACTGGAAAAATCACCATTGTGACCCCAGATGTGTTCTCTTTGTTCAGATTCTCAAAAGACAAATTGGCGACCAGAATTTTCCGTCTGGCAATCAAAAATTTTGGTTTGTGTTTCGCTACAAAGGAAAAATTTTATTGACACTTTTTGCCGACCACATTTTTCGATCTGGCGACTGAAGAAAACAATTCAGTCACCAGTTAGTGCCTTCCTAAAAAAGTTAATTTTGGACCCTGGATATAGAATAATTATGTACCGGTAATTGTTTTACTTGAAAGAACCTCAAAATAAATTGCTACTAAATCTTGAATTGAAGCCACCATTTGTCGGGCATATACATGGTGTAACAGCTGCATGACATCCATGGTCACCATAAGCCAATCAAAAACTCTGCAATTGTATTACCCAATTATTATTCACTTTATATAATTGCTGATGATTATTACAAAAGATATTACATGATGAAACATAAGTCTGAGGATTCTTGGTTGTTTCTGTCTAGTTGGTTGTGATTTACCTCATATGCACTTTATGAATGG
>JAHPZR010030238.1:7500-25000 GCA_019787425.1 Platygyra sinensis | reverse complement strand
GCTTTAATTTAATCTTTATCAAAAATTTAGTTGGAGGTTGTCTTGCCTGGGCTATTTGCCCATTGGGCAAGTGAGTAGTGAAATTTATTTGCCCCAGAAGAAAATGCACTTGTCTGGAATGAGCAGGGTTTTTTTTTCAAGCCGTGTTTAGATTTATACATGTTGGATAGCACTTAAGTTGCTACTTGGTACATTGTATAATCTGATCTGTATCAGCTGGTACAGATGTGTTTTGCTCTGTTAAATGGTTATTATTTGCAATTATATGTGGGTTTTTTGCCGGTAAAATTAAGGTTAAGGACGTTCGCGCCCATTGCTACTGCGCATCTCTAGTGCGCACGCTATTCATTGGTCACGAGTGTGCCACGTCATTTCAAGCGCGCGCACCGAGTCGAAAGATATTTTTGTTCGATGCTCGGTGACCCCCAATTTTTTTCGGCAGATCACTTCCTTTTCTGATCTTTCCATTATACTAAAACAAAAAAAAACTGTACGTGGGAAGTTTTAATTATTTCTCATAACTATTCAAATAGGGTCAAATTTGTACGTGGATACAGGTGTGCGTAACTTAGAGTTGTATTTTTTAAGGCTAATTCTAGCTGATTTAATGACATATGTAGCAAAGATCTATCAAATAGGCCTATACGTGCTGTGTTAAACACACATAACTTAGATATGATTCTTCAAATTAACTATATGCCGATAGTAATGAATCTGAGCAAAATCAGCCTTAAATGACTGGAAATCCTAGAAAATGCTATGGTCTGTGATACGCCTGGTATCTTCATAACGAGTTCGGTGACCCCGATTTTTGTTAACGTTTTTAATCTTAACTTATCATTTTCGTACCTGCAGACAAAGTTTAAAAAAAATCTGTACGTGGGAAGTTTTTGGGCGCGAACGTCCTTAATTGCGAACACTCAACCTGCTTATATTTTTAAACTTTCTATTTATTAACTAAGGGTTGAATTAGAGGTTTGTTAAATTGAGGATCTGTTAGTATGTAGTTAATGGCCACTTAAGTTAAAGGTTAACTTGGAGGGTTGATATAGAGGTTTGTTAAATTTAGGTTCCACTGTATGTAGTTTAAATGGCCACAAATTTAAAGGAAAAAGGTTACTTCTAGGGACCTGATAGAGGTTTGTTAAATCAAGGTTCTATTGTATGTAATTTTTCTCTCAATTATGAGCATGAATGTCATCTTTCTTTTCTGATGTGTCATTGCAGGTGATTCTGACCAGATTTTAGATGGACTGTATGTAGTGGATGGTGCGATTCTTCCCATTGCTGTGGGTGTGAATCCAACTTTAACCATTTCAATCTTAGCTGAGCGTTGTATGCGGCTTCTTGCTGTGAGAGAAGGGTGGCACATTGACTATGATACGTTCAAACCACTTGGTAAGTTAGTACACAATCAGGTAAAAGAATGTTTCTTTTTAAAAAAGAAGCCTTCAGTTGACTGGTTTTTCTGTTTTCTTATCAGCTAGTGTACATTAATTTGTAAAAATAATAAGTTAATCGATTGATTTCAAGTCTGTCATTTTTGTGTGTTCTTTGTCATGAGTGAGTACTGTTGCTATGCAGTATTAATGGGCAAACTGTTAAGGGAGCTAGCTCATGGTTTGCACTTCAGAAATTTAGTTTATCATTTGTAATCTGTGTGAAGAGGAAATCCGATAGGGAAATGGAGCAATTTCAACTTCTGGTGGACAAATACCTAGTACCAGAATGACTTTTGTTTTTTGCTAAAAGCTTAAGCTATAAATATTTGCCTGAAATAACACCATAAACATGGGGAGTTGAGGAAATAAATTTCAAAGTTCAGAGAAATTGTGCAAACACAGGTAACATTTTATCCATCAGTTTCATTTCACTATAGTGCTTTCAAGTATTTCATATGAATCTCAACATTTGTTTTCAACTTTTGGTGTTTATATAGAAGTGATTTCTTTTGAGAATTAAGTTGTTTAAAACAGTTGCATCTAAGTTTGCAACATGATGTAAATAACGTTGGTACGGGTGTCTCTAAAACGAAGACCTCTAAAACTAAGACCCTAAGACCCTAAGACCCTAAGACCCTAAGACCCTAAGACCCTAAGACCCCAAAAACTCTAAAACGAAGACCCCCTAATTTTCGAAGAATTTTTTATCTTCAGTGAAGTTTTGCTCCTTCTTTATCCAGCCAATTTTGTTTATCTATTGGTATCGGTGTTTTATCTGCCATCTTGAGCTGGGCAACCAGGCTCCCACACTTTGCCGGAAGTTAGGCTATCTACCGGTTTGCTTCCTTCGGTCAATCATGTGGAGGAAGAGAGAACGTACACTTTGCCGTTGTCTTGTCATATATTATTTCAAACCCTGGATTTCAAAAAAAATGGGAGAGATGCATGTTCCAGGAAATTATCGACAAAATATTGCGTCATCACAGAAGAGACAAGAATAAAGAAAGTTACCTTTCATTATCCAGCTTCACTTCGTAGAGTACAAACAACGCCCAAAACGGGTACAAATATCACACGGTATTTATACTCATTTTTTTCGCGGCGGGAAGGAAACGCAGCGAAAAAAAATGGGACGCCTGATAGCAGGTTATACTCCAGAGGACCGGTTAGACGGGTTTACTCTCAACACGCAAGCGACAGATTAAATCGAAGTTACGGAAAAAGTTCCTTTCCGCTTCGCATACTTCTTTCACGCATTCCCCATAAATAAATATCCGCAAAATTCTCCCGTACGAACATAGCAATTTGGTGTGTTGGATAATAAATCTCTTATTAGACGTTTTATTGTGTAGTATCGCTGAAAATTTTACTCGTTGTTTGTATTTTGACTTGCCCTACGGGCTCATGAAAACACGGCACAACTCGTAAAAATACTCGATCAGCGATACTACACAACCGAACGTGTAATAAGATATATGTATTGTACTATGTTTTAGGAATAAGTTCAAAGAAGATCAGAAAGTATGTATACTTGGAAAATTGCCGGAAAGAGATCAGAACGAACCTATGTCAGTTCCGACTAGTTTAATGACGTTTCGGTCCTTTGGACTAGCTCAGACGCCTTTATTTGATACTCCGACTTTCATGCTTCTCGCGAAGCAATCATCATAGATATAGTCATTGTAAAAGTAGTTAACCAATGGACGCCGAGGCCTCCCAGGTATGCATTATTTCCAGGTCAGTCTGTAGACAGGCGTAAATTAAATGACGGGACTCTTGACTGTTTCCTCGATTTAATAGTGAATAATACTTCATAATGATAAGAAATAAACATTTTTTGCCGACTATTTTGAACGCCGACAGAATAACTTTACCATTTAAAAGTTTTTATAAAGGTTCTCCAAAGGCTGGATAACGCTATCCACCGTGTTAACAAAACAAACTGCGCTATCCACCTTTAGAACAACCCGGGCCTGATACAGGTGCCTGAACTTTTAGCGCCAAATGCACTTGAGGTTTCATAGTGCGACAGCACTTCCGGCCAAAGTGTGAGAGCTTGGTTGCTCAGCTCAAGATGGCGGCCAATCTTAACGCGGTGTGTTTTTGTTGTTCTTGCGTTATTGGCCGGATAAAGAAGGAACAAAACTTCACTAAAGGTAAAAAGTGCTTAGAAAATTAAGGGGTCTTCGTTTTAGAGTTTTTGGGGTCTTAGTGTCTTAGGGTCTTAAGGTCTTAGGGTCTTAGGGTCTTAGGGTCTTCGTTTTAGAGGTCTTCGTTTTAGAGACACCCCGTTGGTACTAGGCTTTTGTACACTTAGTTACTCTATCTTCTGGTGGATTCCTTCTTAATCATTTCCATTGTTAACCATCCTTGTTCTTTTATGGTTAATTGTAATAAAGTTTCCATATAAGGCCCGCTCTGTTTGGCTGAAAAAGCATGCTTTATCAGAGAATGAGGAAAGGGTTGATGACATTAAGCTGGCTTTCAAATTTTTGCTTCAGAATGTCGACAAACTTGACCCAAATTAAACATCCCTGTGCAACTCAGACAAAATCAATATAAACGAGCTATTTTGTCAGCAGTAAATGTGGCTCATGAAGACCATCGTTGAAAACAGTAGACGTGTAAAACTGTATGAAGATTCCGACAAAACACAAAGCGATATAAACGTATTCTCAACCTAGCGAGTATTTATTCATCGATGAAAGACATTAAAATACATTAAGAAGGCAGAAATTACACTTAAGAAGTAAAACAACAACAGAGAATACCATTGAGCTGTCTCTGTTTTTCATGAGAAGCTTTATTTTAATTTGTAAAAATGCTCAAACAACACTTACATGTAGTGTAGCGACGGCTCCAGTCATCCCAACAAATTGAACCCAAACAATACTGTATCATCGCTAGCCCGACGAGTAATTTAAAAATTAAACGAGACTTACCTGTAAGTTGAAGTTTGATCGTGATTCTACCGAGTTACAGAATGCTGAGAGATTACATGAGATAGCAAGCACATGCGCCAATCAGGTTCTTAAGACTGAATGTACGTGTTAGCCAACAGCACAGGGGTGGGTAGGGAAATTGGGCATGTAATCTCTCAGCATTCTGTAACTCGGCAGAATCACAATCAAACTGCAACTTACAGGTAAGTCTTGTTTAATTTTTAAATTCTACCTCGTTACCATGCTGAGAGATTCCATGAGACTTCAAAGCAACACGGACATAAAGAAACAACAAGCCTGGTTAATGGTAATGTGTAAATGATACATTTTACATAGATGACAAGACTGATCTTGCATAGCTTGAAGCCTTAGCTATAGGCTTGTTGTAAAAACGAGCAAAGCAGCATTCAGTCAAGGCAGCACACTAGGGTTTCGCCCGTTGTCAACTCGGAGGCGGTTTGCGTCCAGAAAATCCGTCCGATCGGAAATTTTTTCGCCCACAGTTAAGGCTCTATGATCCTTGCACCCGCACAAATGTCTCTTCCTCAAAAATCCTCGTGCATTACACTGAAAATGAGCATTTTCCACCGCCAATTCCACGATCTCTTCTTTTTACGGCACCTTGTGATATTGCGATCGAACATGGCCGCGGAAGAGGCTTGGGCTAGAGGTCAAATTTCATGCTACCCGGGATGGTACAGTCAATTAATGTACATCACTTACCCCATCCCCTGAGTGAACTATCGCCTTGCTCCATTGTCCCGCTCCACTGTACCACCCCGGGTAGCGTGAAATTTGACCTTGGGCCCAAGCATCTTCCGTGGCTGTGTCCGATCGCAATATCACAAAGTTCCGTAAAAAGAAGAGACCGTAGAATCGGCGGTGGAAAATGCTCATTTTCAGCGTAATGCACGAGGATTTTTGAGGAAGAGACATTTGTGCGGGTGCAAGGATCATAGAGCCTTAACTGTGGGCGAAAAATTTCTGATCAGATGGATTTTCTGGACGCAAACCGCCTCCGAGTTGACAACGGTCGAAACCCGAGTGTGCTACCTTGACTCTGTCTTATGAAGGGAAGAACAGTGATGGCATAAAATGCCCAAAACAGCGAAAATAGCGAAAAAGCATCATGGACACACATAAGGTAAGTTTGTTTCAATCATCTTACTTAAAAAACGTGGATATTTCAAAGCATTTAGTGTTGTAAATCAACGATATTTTATTCCCCATACAACGTCTTATAAAGCGCTCAAATTTTCAACGGTTCTCGTGTAACATAGCACTGCGTAAGATGAAAGGTCACGTTCCAACTTGCACAGCTGTGACGCCTTTATGAATAAATAGATAATCAATTCTTCACTTTCTCTAAACTTGAGCTTGGGACACCTGTTGCCCCACGGGTGGGCTCTGCGTTTGTTGACAGAGAGCCACCATGCTTCTCCGCACATGTTCTGTTTGATCCTGTGGAAAGTTCTTTATTCCAGTCATTCAAACTGACGTCTAAGACTGAGCCGAGCTCTAAGTTGTTTACCATTTACCGAAAAATTCTGGAAATTTAGTTTGGGCTGTAAATGGTAAGACTGTTTTGGTTTGCCTGAACGGAAATTTTCCAAAATAAACGGAATGTCTTGAAAGGTAGTCCAAAATTCCCAAATGGAATATCTGAATGGAAAAATAATGTGCTTACCATTTGTCATTTGAAGCCAATTCCAGGCCATACGCCAATTTTTACCAGCTTCACGAGGGATTCATTAACATAGCTACTGCTGTGAGTTCTGTTTTCCAGTGTGCAAGCTACCAAAATCTGCTTCTGTAATTGAATTGGTTTTTCTGCCAAAACGATTTCCTGTGGGATTGCACCTGTAGCTGCCAACTCTTGAGCAAGAACTTTGAAGGTAGTTTTGGTCATTCGAAAGTGTGATCTGAACTCATCGATTGCATAAGACATCACAACAATCTCACAGAAACCAACAATTCTCTTCAGATCTCTCTTCATGAAAGCTGCAGTGGCTGATATTAAGTGGAATTCTCCATCTTCCTCATAATCGAGAAGTAACTCCTTGTCAATTGAGGCATCTATAATCTCGTTCAATACGACAATACTCGAATCTCAGCTGGCATTTTGAAGATGTCAAACTCGTCCTGGGCTCTTTTGGTATGTTGGGTCTTTTGTTCAAATAGTACATGCCTACCCCAAACGGAAATTTCCAAATGGGAATTTTGCTTTCCATTTGCGCAAACCATCGACCATCCGGTTTCCCCATGTAAATGGTAAACAACCCTAGTAAACTCTTTGTGGTTAGTAGTTTTGTTTGTTAATTATTGACTGGCACATGCGCTTGCTATGCCATGGAATAGCTCAGCATGGTAACAAGGTGGAATCAGTTGAAAGCTTGCTCCTGTGCTTGGAGTTGAACAAGTATGACGTTAGTTTGGGCAATCTTGCTGCAGGCAGGTAAAAAGCCGTAAATATAAGCTTTAACTGTAGCTTCTTTCAAATACAACTTGGCATTTGGCATTTTCATCTGCAAGCTTTGAGCTCCTTCTTTCGTAATTTCCATTGGAAAAGACACATTTTCGTGAATCACAATGCGGGTGGATTCCTCTGGACTAGGAACATTTACCTGCCTTTACGTCCTGATTAAACGGGTTTAACTATTTACTGAATTTAAGCGAACTTAATGTTGGCTTCGCTCTTCCCTCGAAAGCAATGCAAAAGTGGAAGCTTAGCCGAAGTCCAGTTTGTGATTGACAGCTGTCGTCTCGCTAGCCAATCAAATTATATGAACAATTCTAACAAGGATTGTGATTGGCTTATTTTAGCGTGCTTTATCAGAGATTAGTACAGGCTGATGCCACTTAATTTCACTCCTTTGGAAAACAAAGTTTGGTTTGAAAATTCAGCGAAAACGCAAGGAAATTATTAAATTCTTTATCATAAAACAAATAAAGAAGCCTCGACTGTGCTCTGTTTTGTTGTAAAGCACTTAGCAAGTGGTAGAGCACTCAAGAAGTGGGCAAAAACGCTCGACTGTGTCTCGTGTTTTTCCCTACACTTCTTTCGTGCTCTACCGCTTCCTGTGTGCTTAATAACAGAACAGAGCGCAGCCGAGTAACCTACCATTTTCAGCAACCTCGTTCCCAGGGTCTCTCATATCTTCCTGCCCTCTGGGAGCGAGAGAGGAGAGACCCTGGTTGGTTCTGGTCACTTAGTATTGAGGACATCTGGGAGGGGTCAGGGTTCTCCAGAAGCTCTGGCGACCGGTGAAAATCGCTTTCTACTCGATCTGGGCGCACCGGCTACTCAGGGAAAATATACATTTTTGAGTTATTTTTTTGTAAAAAAAATACCTCTTAGTCGGCGCGTCGGGTATGTTATGGGCGGGTGGTTCAGTGAGTGGATCAGTGGATCAGTGGATGAGTGGATCAGTGAGAGATGTATGTATGTCACACCAATCAGATTGAATCTACTATTAAACACCAATCAAATTTCCTGTTATAAAGGTAAATGGTTTGATTCCGATACAGTTGAGAACGGCCATATTTATTCTTCTGCAAAAGAGGAGGAATATTCATATATTGGGTTTACCTCGACATTTTCTGTGGGTTAGGCTGAGGATTTTGTGGGCGGGTTTGATAGTCATTAGCAATTGGATAATCAGTCAAAGAAACTTAGTCTTTGGGGTATAACTGCGAGCATGCGATGAAGGGTGAGATCTTTCCATTGTTTAAGGTTCTGAATTAAATGAGTGTTAGCCGCTCTACTACTAATGTTGATGTGGTTTCTATGATTGGAACAATTGTATTTAAGGGGGCGGAATGCACTAGTGGAAATGTGAAGAGGTTGTGACCAGGTTCCAATCGTTTGCGTGTTGTAGTGAAACCTAAATATTGCTGCAGAGTCGAGGGCGAGTCGTTAATCTCAGCATCCATTGATCAGTTTCAGTGATAAGTTTCAACGAGAAAAGCGAAGAGACCACGATTAATTTCGTCAACAGAACAAAAAGAAATTCTGTGACGATTTTACATTTAAAATGGTTTTTGTTTACTACTGGGATGAGAAGATACGTAATAAGTGAAACTTGATCATTTCTCGTCAATGTTATCAGGGTTTTCGCTTTATCACACTTAGTGAGGTATATGAAGTCTTGAGAGTTCTATGGATGTATGAAGTACAAGGGCTTTGGTGATTGAATAATAAAGACTGACGTGTATGTTGCCGGTTTGTGATTTTCAGTCCGGTTTGGAGGGGATTGTGACAGTTCGGAGTACATAACATACATTGGGTTGTTTCAGTGTAATGGTGGCTAGTTATATGAACGAGATGAGTTTTACGTTTTGAAGTAGTTCATGAGTAAGTGGTTAACAAATTGGAAGAGATATTTTATTTCAGGTTACAAAGGGTAACTTGATACTTTTGTTTTTCACAACGAGTAAATTCAATTAGAGGTCACGAATCGTCGCTTCTAGTTCAAAAGACATATTTAGATTTGAAACAGTTTTAACGTTTACAAAATAAGTGGAAGTGACAATTGTTTTTTTTTCTTGTATGCAAATGTAACGAGATCTTTTTATTTTTAGTTACAAAGGGTAATTTGACACCCTTGTTTTTCATAAGGGAGTAAATTCAATTAGAGGTGATGAATCGTGAGCACTTGTTTCCCCGAGATGTTTGCTATTTTTAGTTAGAAATAGTAACTTGACACTTCTGTTTTTCACAAGGGAGGAAATTTAATTAGAGGTGACGAATCGTCACCACTTGTTCCCATGAAATGTTTGAACAAACAAAGCGAGACATTGCTATTTTTAGTTACAAATGGTAACTTGACACTTTTGTTTTTCACATGGGAGTGAATTCAATTAAAGCTAACAAGTTATGGCCTCTTGTTATTTTTAGTTACAAAGGGGAACTTGATGCTATTGTTTTTCACAAAGAGTAAATTCAATTAGAGGTCACGAATTGTCGCTTCTAGTTCGTTGGACATGTTTTAGAGGAGACGAGACTATTTAAATTTGAGACAGTTCTAACGTTTACAATAGTGTAGGTAGGTAACGATTGTTTTGTTCTTGTTGCATGCAAATATAACGAGATATTTTTATTTTCTAGTTACAAACTGTAATTTGACACTTGTTTTTCACAAGGGAGTAAATTCAATTAGCGCTAACAAATCGTCAGCACCTGTTTTCACGAGATGCTTGCTATTCTTAGTTACAAATGGTAACTTGACACTGTTTTTCATGTCGCAGAAATGCATGTGCGCATGTCACACCAATCAAGGTGTGGGTAGTATCAAAGAACGAATCAAATTGCCTGTTAGAAAATAAGATGATATCTATATTAATTTGGAGACGTGTCAGATTACTGTAGTTTGTTTAGTAAAACATTTTACATGTCATCGATTTAATCCTGCTATCTCCGAAACCTTTCAGTTAACAAAAAAATAACTCCTGCACGCCTTGCGTGCCTATGTTTTGGGATTGGCTTGGCAAGGGAAGAGATTGTTGCCAGCTAAATTTTTCAGACTACTCCAAATTTTTGGAACAACACTGGAGGGGTCCTCTCTAATAACAAGACAATTTGCCATGTTGAGCTTTGTAAATTCAAAGCATTGCGCTGTGTCCGCCATATACCAGTGATGTTTCCTTCAGGCTGCAATTTTGAATAGTATTGCAATGTTTATCTCAAGGTTAAGCAAGTGTGTCTTGAGGTAATTTACCACGGTTGGGATGTTGTTGTCATCTTACTAACTGGATATATGCCTTTGGAAAGTCCATAATATTTCACCTTGTTCTAATTACTTTGTTGTTCCTCAACAAAATCATCTGTGGACATCAAGCGGTGCAATCTCATCCCATTATAAGTAATGAATGCATGCAATCAAATTGATGCAACTGATGGCAAACTTCTCTAGGCAAATGTAGAGCAGCTAGTCTCTGAGTTGAGAAATGCTGGGTGAAGATAAATAATTATGATATTCACGAAGCAATACACTTTGGAGTGTAACTAATGTGCGAGCCTGCAAGCCGGAGCCAGAGCTGGGGCTGGAGACGCGAGCCTATTTTGCGAGCCACTGCGTTTTTTCGGTTTTTTTGGGGGGATTTTTAATTTAACCTTCAACTCTTGCTCAGTATTAAAATGCTACACTTGGCTGTAGAAACAAAAGTTTTCGATTTTTTTTTCCGCACGTTAAATTCCGCGCAAGTAGTTTTTCTGTCTGTATCAAATTTTTTTGATCAAACGGATTTTGAAGGTCAATTTATGGATTCAGATATAAGTGAAATTTGAGTTTCCCTCACAAATTTTCGTATCAAAATATTGATTTTAAAAGGAGAAATGTTCAAGTGAGGCGAAGTTTAGGTAATTGTGTAATAACAAGATGATAGATGTCAAGATGATAGATATCGAGAACATTAAACAAGCACCACAACGAAAGATTCGTAATTTACTTTTTTGTCCTCCAGGACACCCAGTTGTCCGTTGTTTTGTCCCTCGGAAAACCAGGCTCTTATTTTTTTTAAACAGTTCCCCTATTAACTCGAAGGACTGGACGACTACATATTTCGAGCAATTCAAAAGTTTAGGGATAAAACACATCCGCCCAGCCCAGTGAAAGTCAGCATAATTAACTTCGCTGAAAAAAGAATCACAACTCCCCTCAAACTAATGAAGATTAGCAAAAGCACACTCACAACTCACTTGTACTGTACTTGGCAAGATTATGTTTAATTTCTCCTCCAGTGTTACAACGTGTCCCATTTTCAGCTGTGTTCATGCGATAAAACCATTCCTTTATCACTCGTGTCTCCAATTACAATGTTTACGAATCTCGTGATCCAAGCTGTCAACTTATGAAATGTCATGCTGTCACGACACTCCATTTACCTCTACCAAAATCTGATAATTCAAAAGCATGCTTTATTGATAGAACTAAAATAAGAGAGGAAACTCTTCATGACCTCACTTGCCATGGTACAGTGCATTGACACATGAAGACCACAGATGTTTGCCTGTTACGAAAAATTATTGCGTGACTTGGAAGGTTCGCGTATATGCTAATTTATTCTAGAATTTTCTTGCATATTTAAATAGTATTGAATCATGGTGATTCAGCAATTCTTTTTTAGCGGTTTATGAACGATGCTGTAAATAATTTTTTGTTGTAATGTTACTTTACTTAGTACAGCCGGAAAGTTCTAGAGCCTTATGCTGTAAAGTGTATAAGCGAATCGGTGTAGTTTTTAAGTGGTTTTTCCCAAGAGTGTTTAGAGAGAATAATCTCATGAGTCAGTAGTGTTTGTTGAAGTGCGGCGAAGGTCGCGTGTAAAGTGTCGACAGAGGTCGTGGTTGTGGAAGTGTAACAGAGAGGTTACGTGGATATCTGGCAAGAGGCCATGTTTATACAAGAGTGATGGAAGTCGAAGTATAGTTTACAAGCCTAGCATGTGCTTGTTGTGAAGTCTTTTGTGGAATTACTGTGTTCGTGTGAAATAAATAACCTTGTTGTTGTTCTGACAACCCTGTGTTCTGATTAGACTACAAACTACCTGCCACTTAAAACACACAAACTTGCAACATTGCCATTATGCCAATGCAAAGATTCCTGAAATTTTGGTTGCTTTCTTCCGAAAAGAATATTCACGATACCGTCTGGAGGTGGTCCAGTTATTTCGGTCAACCAACATTTGCTGACTGTTCCATTTTTGACAAACCGGTTCATCATTGCCGTACTTCTCCTCACTTATGTTAGGAATTCGGAAAAGGAATAAAACCTGGTATTAGTCCGATTACTCTTGGTTAGCCTGGTGTCTTGGTTAGCTCAGTGTAAAAAATGTACACATAATTGGCCACTCCCCATTGGGGCTTTTCAGGACCAATGCTAACAAACAATTACAAATTAATATTCAAATAAACATAACTAATAATAAATCAAATAAATAATAAATAAATCAATGCTTTGGAAGATTAGTATTATCCAATAATCCAGTTTTTAATGGTGAGCACAAACTTAAGACTTCCATCTTCTTTTTAACTACAGTCAAACCTCCTGTAAGCGACCACCCAAAATGTCAAGTTTAGGTGGTCGCTTACAGGAGGTGGCCACTTAACGAGAGTTTAGATCATGTTTAATCAAATTTTGCCTAATCAGAATATGGTAATTGCCGAGACTTACCACATGTGCCAATGCTGATGCAATGTTACATCCATTTGAAAAGTCAATTTTGAGGAAAAAAAACAGTTCTTCCATTAAGGAATTTCCGTCTCTTGTACTAACCGGGAATACTAGAACGGTTACAGCACCTTATCCAATTTCCTCTTTATTATCTGTTGGTGGTCGCTTCCGGGGTTAAAAACAAAAGAAAATTTCAAACTTTTAGCTCTAAAAGTGGCCGCAGTAGCCTACGAGAGGTGGTCGCTTACAAGAGGTTCCCAATGTAGTTATTTGGCCGAAAAACTTTTGGTATTTTGGAAAACTGGTCGCTAAGCTGGTCGCTAACTGGTCGCTTATGAGAGGTGGTCGCAACCGGAGGTGAATCCACTGTATTTTCACTTTCAAAAATTAAGTACTCAAATTAGCAGGTTTACTTGTCCCTAAAATCAGTATCTCTAAGGTGTTTTATTGAAATGCAAAGAGAATGTAGTGTGAGCTGAGCAAACATGGCACCTTTTCTTGTTCACAGATGAGGCCAGCTTTGTCAAACAAAAGCCAGGAATTCGCTTCACAGAGAAGATGGTTGGGACTTATGAACCATCAAACAACAATGCAAAGCAAACACCATGTGAATTCACTCTAACCATTGACTCTGATGATGTTGAGCGCATGCTAAACTCTGACCCATCGCACTCAGCAACAATTTCAGGAACAGTGACATGCCTGGCATTGTCTTCTGCTCCACTGTCAGTTTCTGAAGGTAAGTTTGAACATAATTGATTTTATAAGGAAAGAATAGCAAGTGTTTGCTCGCATGGAATTGTCTGGGGGAGGGACTATTATATCAGACCATGGTTATGATTCCTGAACAAGAACGAAACAGCATAGTCACTCTGCATTGCTACAACTCCAATGACATAGCTGTATGCATGCATTACAGGCACTGGTCATCTTGCATAACTTGACTGTGTAGTGTTCTCCTTGCCGTCTTGAGTTGACTTGCCACACTGAATATTCATTCTCAGTGTTTTGTGTTATTCATGTAAAGAAACCTTAAGAACAATCCCCAATTTGCCATTTGGTCAATTGAGAGTGCATGAGCGTGGTCTCCTGGAAAATTGGGATCAATATCAGTATCTGGGCAACTGCGCAACTCCCCCTCACCTAACCCAACATGCTATAATAAGTCAATAAGTCAGTGTTACTGTTGGGTTAGGGGAGGGGTAGGTGCGCAGTTGCCCAGATACTGATATTGATCCAGAAATTGTTAGACATTAGAGCCTATATGAAGTTCCTTTTCCAGGTTTCCAAATGCCTGGACGTCAATAATATTGTATACCTGGAAACTTTTTCTGAGATACAAGCATGAGATTTTTATCCTGGGAGTGCTGGGATTTTTTTTCCGAACATTCCCAAAGAAGTCTGAAGTCTTCTAAAGAAGTCCGAAGTCTTCCGAAGTCTTCCGAAGTCTTCCAAAGTCATCCAAAGTCTTCCGAAGTCTTAGGATGCATGTGTTTGCAAGTTAACGTATTTTTGGAAATTGTGTCAAGCAAGACGGCAGCAACTCACATTTTTCAATCAGGCGTGACAAATTGGCCCACAAGCGTGAGCCGGTGTGAGATTGAAATTTTCAACCCGCAGGCATGAGAGTTGGCAGGTATACAATTGAACTGAATAAAAATTTCTTATTATCGTAAATTTCCAACATTATGGATAACACAAGTGCCGTTAGTATAAAGTAGAGAGTTGCAAGGACCACAAGAAGGCAGTACCTTGAAAATCAATGCTTGAGTCATTAATTGAATTGAATCCCTCTCTACTATCAGTTGCTTTGAACATAAAGAAGAGTGAAGTAGAGTGTCAACACCAAAACAGAGGAGTTTTTGTTAGAGAATCTCTTCTTTTTATCTTGAACTACATGTGTACGGCAAGCCTAGTTTTGTTATCAGATTTCTCCTTTTTTCCTTTGAAGTAATCTTGAACCCCTGGAGAGGGAATTCAAAATAAAATGGACAGGGGTGCTTGACTGAAATTTAATTTGAAAAGAACTCCTAACTTTTGATGCTGTCCCCAAACTGCTTTTTTAACCCCTAAAAGGTATGATGAACTCCTTTTGAATGGGAGTCCCCCTGGGCTTGAAACATCTTCTTTATTCATTCAGGTCACTTCCAGCTGTTCAGTACTAGCAAAGACTATGTGGACACCAAAGAAATGATCTACAAGATGACTCTCACAGGGGACTTTGGCAGAAAGTTTTTCTTCCATGGTGTCAAATACGTCCACAAGGACCACTTTGGGGAAACAGGGTTGAAGGATACTACAACTCTTTTTGTTACAATCTCCCAACCCAGTAAGATGGAGCCCTTGGGTAAAGCCACACTCTATATAACTGCACCCAACTTTGCTAAACAACTTGCAACTATGGAAATCACAAACACAAACAGCAAGCTTGAGAAGTTGAAGTGGACGACACGATTTAGTGAATTCTTTTCCAAAACTATCTGGAATGTTTATGGCCCAACTTCATCGTGTGATGTCTATTTCAACCCTGATGCCCCACCCAGGAAGAAAAGGCCCCTGAATCTTCGCGGCTGTATCCCTGAAGTCTACAAATGCCCTACTGCAGACAAGGTGAGCTACATGTAATCAGTAAGTTGAGGTGGTCTAGCTCAGAGGGGGTGGGGGTGGTTGAACCCCCTACGTTAAAAAGGGAGACATTATAACACGCTGACTTGGCGTTAAAATGCCAGAATCCCATTTCCAAGGACCTCAATTTTAAAAGTTTTCAAGGGGAGGATGCCCCTGAAATCCCCTACAGGGGCTTCCTTGAGAGGTCCATTTTTCAAACCCCCTTATCTGAAATCTTGTAAATTATGTGTCATAGCTACCTTTTGATGAGACTGGGATTGAGAATGCAGCATTAACAATTAATTATGGGACTGTAGCTGTTTGGAGTCTTAAACATTAACAAACAGAAGAGAGGATTTTGTTTCTTGCTACTCTATAAAAATGTACATCTATGACAGACAAGTTTCTCAAAGTTAACCTTTCACAAAGGCACATGGCTGCTTTATACATGTTTTTGTTGCTTGAAACCCCCCCCCCCCCAAACAAACAATTCTATTATTGCTTGCTTTGCCCATCAATCCTAGCTAGTGTGGCTCTCTTTTCCAAATTGAGCTATTGTAGCAACGTTGTATTCTGTAGCAATTTGCAGCTAGAGTTTCATTTGCAGACAGGCAAATTTTGACATATAGTATTCAAATCATGCTACATAAAATGGGCACCAGTTGATCATAAGTGGCTTGCATACTGCCACCTATTTATCATGTTGAAAACCTTAAACATATGAGCACAGTAAATAAAAATTCTATCAAATTGCAGATTAATATTAGATATGAAGAACTGTAAGAACGTGCCTATTTATTTTATATTAAAAGGTCCTTCTGGCGTCAGCTCTGCAAACAATTTAGAAATAAATGAAGATGGCTGATGCTGGCTTCAAGCATTTACTTCATGTATACTTTGATAGATAGGTTCTACCACTCTTTATCAGTTAGTACCAAAATAGTGGTATTTACCAGTTGCCCAATCATTGGTGAATGACAATTTTCTTGACATGATGATAGGTTGCCGTTGTCATGGGAAAATTTTGTGCAGATCTTGGGGAGTCAGATTCACCTTGGCTCTGAATTTTGTGCCACATTTTTTAAAGTGGTACTATGATCAAATTTGTACCCCTTGATTTTTTAGGTGTATCACACAGAATTCCATGACAAATAAAATCATTGTTTACCGTTTGCAAATATCTGCATTAGTTCTGGAGATATTCAAGTTTGAAAAATGTGTAAAATATTGGGGAAGTCTGGAACCCAGTATTGTGCCATGGAAACAAAACTTTTAAGCTCGTATTGTGGAGCACCTTTCGCAGAATCTTACTGCAAAGAATCAAACATTTCTGATACAAATTGGCCGAGATATCTTTTTTCATCATATTCGATCAAAATTTGGTTGAGTGTATGACGTCATCACTTGGCTAATTTGCATATTTTAAAAACTTGAATATCTCTGGAACGAAAAGAGATATTTGAAAATAGTAAACGGCATTTTCTTCTCATACAGAGTACTTGTTTATGTTTCAAAATGGCTTCAATAGGAAAGATGAGATTTTCATCATAGTACCACTTTAAACTTTGCAAATGGTTGTATATCAACATATCTGTGCCAATTATTGCTGGGTATTGAAAAAAATTACAGTACTGAGATTGTTTTTGAGTTATCATCACTACCGTAGCTAAAATTAGGGTTGTTTCCAAAATGCTATAATACTGTTGTTATGATAACCTATTATGTAAAACATTTCATCAGAACTTATTTATCAATGACTCAAGTCATTTGTTTGATACCCTTATAAAAGTACCAATGGATAAAGTGTGGTAGAATGATCCATAAAAGAAAGTAAAAGTGCTGGAAACCAGTGTTAGCCTCCTTAAGCGAAGAACTAGGGATTCAAATAAACTCTCACTTGTCTGTTTTAGTTTGAAGTGGCTTTGACACGCTACAATGGTGGAACAAAGGGGCCAGTTGTATTGTTTCATGGGGTTGGAGTCAGCAGTGGAATGTTCAGCCTGGACACCATTGACACAAATCTGGTGGAATACCTGGTGCAGCACAGGTACACATGTAGTTAGCTGATAGTGAACTTGTGGCCTGTGTACCAAGCACTGGGGAGAAATGGAGTGTAAGAGGGAGGTAGAGCCAAAGATGCACCTGGAAAGGAGAGTCCTTTCCCCTCCTTCCCTGTGCTTGCTACTTCAACTTAATTAGGCTCCATTTCTTCTCCCACTCAACACTGCAAGATGCTTTGAATGAAGTCACAGAAGATAAGAGAAAAAGGTTTTTCAAGGCTTTCGGACTGTGGAAAGAGAATAGGTGAAGGGAAAGCTAGATCATTAGATCTATTGTA
>JAHPZR010030232.1:0-11210 GCA_019787425.1 Platygyra sinensis | reverse complement strand
AAAAGCGTGCTTCGTGCTCTAGCCTGTAAAAGGAAAGGTACCCTCGTTTTATCCAATGGTCAATCCTTATTTCGTTCGAGGCGTGTTTTCTCGCGCCTGTGACGTCATTAATCTGTAGCATGCTGTGGTAAAGTGTTTGGCTCAACTGACTGAAACGCAAACGAAACGCTCGTATAAGGTTTCTGGAGCGATCTGGGGAGGTTACTCCACTCCTTTCACTCGGTCCTTTAAGTCGGTTAGAACAAAATCCATCTAATCCATCTAATTTCCGTTTCAATATTTTGTTATGTTTCGCGATCACGTAAGTGCTTTGATTCATCAAAGGAGTTGGAAATTTGGTTCAGAAGGCCAGGCCGGTCACGTGGTTGAAAAAGGCCTGGCCATGCCAAAGGATAGTAGCTCCCGTGACTACTCATTGCGCGTGCGTTGACGTTTGGATTTAGCAGATGAAAAGAAGTGAACCGTATAAGTTTGTTTGATTTGATTGAGTACCTTTCAATGTTGATATACAACTAACGCTAACTATAAGTGACGCTTCTGAGAATTAACATGAGCTTATAGGCTTCATAAATTAGATTTTACACCTGTCACAGTTTTTGACACCATTTTGATTCAAGTATGGCATAAGCCACCATTCGTCGTAAATTGCATCGTTCTTTCACCCCGATAACTGATGATGTAACATTGCCCGCAGTGTTTAAGTCCTAGAATGTCATTGTACTTCTACAAAGCTTTTTCCGAGCAGGACTGGTGTTCGCGCCAGGAAAAGTATTAGTGAAAATATCGCCAGCTTGGCAAAATGGTGTCTGATCTAAACTGTGACAAGTTGTGTGGGTAATTTTTCACTTTTTATACTCTAGCAACAGAGATTGTGGCTTTATTAAAACGCCTAATTGACTGGTTCTAGTTTAGAACTTTATCGAGCCTTTAAGATCCACATCGGTATGTGTTCAAACAACACTGTTAGCTTGTTGATTGAATCAGTATCATTACTTAATGATTCGTTAACCAATTTTACAGCGCATTGGCACCAGCTGAGGTCTGCGTCAGATATTGACTGACATTTCCTTTGTTTCAGTGGGATGCCTGTAAACTAGCTAAGCGCAAAGTGCTTGTATAGCTAAGTGCGTGGCCACTTTAAATAAGATATATTTACATTACATTTGCATATGTGAGCCTCGCGGTGAGAAAACTGCTGTTTTAAAGGCTATTTCCGCATTGATAGAAATTAAATGCTTATTTTGAAATAGTATTCTAGTATTGTGGTTTATCATCATAACTGAATAACATACATACAAATTCTCCGAAAAATGCAAGTAAACGATGAATTCGGCAAAGGGTTTAAAGAACCTTAGCAAAGAAACTTTCATTAAACCAGGCTTAATCAATTTCACAGCAAATTAAAAGCAGCCTACAATATCTTCCTGCAACTCAGCAACCAAGCGATGTGAAATTCACCACGCTCAGCGGGAAAATATCAGCCTGAAACCTGTCGCTAATCTGACACAAAGTTGGTCCTTCATTCCCTTAGTCCTGATTGTCTCAGAGCTGTTGCTAAAAAGTTCTATAGAGCGAATCAAAAATTATTGAATCGACTGAAATGGCGGCGAAACATTGCGGTTCCCTCTTGTTGTTTGCGTTTTACGCATGCTCGCTATGGTTGAGGGTCCAACATAGGTTTTGTCCATCCCGCTTCCCACCACTTTTTTTTTTGCTTCATCCCGCCATCCCGCTTAACGAAACGTTTCCATCCCGATCCCGCCTGCTTGTACTTGTCAACATGCAATTGATGTAAACGTTACTGGCAGAATAGTCTTAAAATGGATCGAGAACACTTTGTACTGCTTTCGAACAAAAGTAAATATACCGGAAATAAGAAATTGAAACCCACAATAAAATGCTGAGGTTCAAAATAGAATGACAACTTGAAAAACGTCGGCCCGAGGGTTTTCTAGTGAGGCGTTTTTGTGTGAAGCAAGTGGTACATAATGCTTAGAAATCAGTTATGTTCTTTGGTTATTGAAACTCTATCTTTACATAATTTGCAATTTACAAATTTTAATTCAGAGTTCGTAAAATTATGATAAGAAAAGAATATCAAAAAATAAATGTGATACAACCCCTTTTCGCGAATTAAGTCAGAATGTGCGGAACGGACAAGCTTATTTGCAACTTAAAATAATTTTTGAAATTGGGAAATCTACTTACATTAGGTAGATCACACCGTTGAAACCATGGCCATTCAGCTGTGCGGAAATGCTTTATTTACCATGAGTCAGGTTTCGACATCTGGCTTGGCGATTTTGTGTGTCACCTTGATCAGGTCTGTAGATGGCTAACAGCAAATTGATAGGCATATACATCTCCAAGTGGAATGCGCTATTCAAGTGTTAAACAAATTGAAGAAGTTGTAATTTTGATCGGCAGGTCCCTGGTGATACTGGTGTGAGTCCTAGTTCTTGTCCGTCTCCAGAACGGAAGACGAATCTTTGCAAATTGTAACTGTAGGTAAACCCGAGGTTAAGTGAGTTCTGTGGACTTTACAAAACAAATCGAATTGTCTAGGACACTGAAGGACGCATAGGTTGTATGTCACGGTAAACCGGAAATACACAAGTTGTCATTCCTTTCATATAAATGATTATTATTCGGTGTTTTTTTATTTCGGTCATGAAATGATTTTTGTGGCCCTCTATCCCGCCATCGATTTCAAAACATCCCGCATACCAACCGTGAAAAACTGCGTATCCCGGTCCCGAGAGAACGATTTCATCCCGCATCCCGCTTCTAATTTCCTTTGTATCCCGCATCCCGCCTCGATTTTAAGTCCCATCCCGCATCCCGCCAAAGCTATGTTGGCCCCTCTATGGTTCTCAAATGATTAACAGTTTTCTCATTCTCGTCCCCAGAGGCCGCGCCCCTTTTTGTCAGTACCAAGAATCGCGACCTCGTGATTCTTGGTGCTGACTGATAGGAGCGCGGCCTCTGGGGACAATAGGAAAAATCCAGAATATCATGTCGTTTGTCCCTTTTCACGCGTTTTGCATGTGACATTGGGCAAGGATTTGGATTTGAGTTTAATCTGAGGTCACCACCATCTGCATTTAGTGGGTTTGTGAATATCAGTCGACCAGCGGATTTACTTCACAACTTGCTACACCGTGTTTATCCTGTGTTCCTACTTATCTTGTGTTCCTACTGATCCTGTGTTCCTACTGATCCTGTGTTCCTACTGATCCTGTGGTCCTACTGATCCTGTGTTCCTACTGATCCTGTGTTCCTACTTATCTTGTGTTCCTACTGATCCTATGTTCCTACTGATTCTGTGTTCCTACTGATCCTGTGGTCCTACTGATCCTGTGTTACTACTGATCCTGTCTTCCTACTTATCTTGTGTTCCTACTGATCCTATGTTCCTACTGATTCTGTGTTCCTACTGAGCCTGTGGTCCTACTGATCCTGTGTTCCTACTGATCCTGTGTTCCTACTTATCTTGTGTTCCTACTGATCCTGTGTTCCAACTGATTCTGTGTTCCTACTGATCCTGTGTTCCTACTTATCTTGTGTTCCTACTGATCCTGTGTTCCTACTGATCCTGTGTTCCTACTGATCCTGTGTTCCTACTTATCTTGTGTTCCTACTGATCCTGTGTCCCTGCTGATTCTGTGTTCCTACTGATCCTGTGTTCCTACTGATCCTGTGTTCCCACTTATCTTGTGTTCCTACTGATCCTGTGTTCCTACTTATCTTGTGTTCCTACTGATCCCGTGTTCCTACTGATCCTGTGTTCCTACTGATCCTGTGTTCCTACTTATCTTGTGTTCCTACTGATCCTGTGTCCCTGCTGATTCTGTGTTCCTACTGATCCTGTGTTCCTACTGATCCTGTGTTCCCACTTATCTTGTGTTCCTACTGATCCTGTGTTCCTACTTATCTTGTGTTCCTACTGATCCCGTGTTCCTACTGATCCTGTGTTCCTACTTATCTTGTCATCGCGAAGAATGCCTATTGTTCTCGGGACATTTACTTGCAGTTGGAAAGGTCTGTTATAACGCTTGTTATTATTCATAGCACCCAAAAGAAGCTTATTCATTGGTTGCTATGAACGCACGGCAATGCTCATTAGCCTGATGGAGGCGGCAAACTAAACAATGAAACCAGTGCGCTATTGTTACTCCCTCTGTTTCGCTTAGCACAAACCGCTTTTGTTTCTTACTTTGTTTGAATAGACAAGTTTTCTCTTTCGTTACGTCCTAAGCGAACCCAAACACTAGCTAACATGGCGATCGATGTCCTGGTAGTCGATTTGATCCCGGCAAATCCAATCGAATTGTTCGGTAATCGAGCCCAAGCTAACACCAATCGTTCGGGTGCCTAACGGTCGATTATCGAGTTCAGTCGAATGTTTGATTATCAAACGATCAAGATCAATCACAGTAAATAAAATATTCGATTTTGCTCGATTACCGAACACAAACAAACACAAATAAACGATCGACCTTGGTTTTGTTAGTAGATTTTAGACATGCCCGACCTGCTGGAGTTCATATGTCTTACTTCACTTTACTTTTTAATTTACCTAATTTTACTTTACTTTAAGAAATTTCCAGTTCATTTCGAATTACAAGCGTATTTCGATCACCGGCGACTTTTGATCGCAAAGACTAATGATCTTAAAGATTGTATGAAGCTAATGTAGTCTAGATCAGTTGCGCTATTGTATCGTTTGGCGACTGCTCGATCTCTTCGGGATTGATCGTAATATTAATCCACGTCTCTGATCGGAATTGTTTTCTTTTTTTTTCCATTGGTTATCGTTTCCATCCTTCGTTTAAATCTCCTTATGTTTCCGCCGATTGTCCGTCCAACCCGATCACGGGAAGATTCAGTGAGCCTGTAGCCGAGAGGCATGATGCTGGTTTGGAACAGTTCAAACACTTTTTGAGGCGGCCAATAGATTTCTCTCAATCTCCAAGCTGCTTCACCGTTCATTTGTAGTGTAAACACGGGATTGTTTTCTTCAATAAAGGGTGGTACTATATGAATAAGAAGTGGATGGATCGGGGGTTCTAAGAGCTCTGAAAAGAGCTCCGATCACATTTATCTTCGCTTTGCTCGTTCATCGCGTTGACAGGTGTTGAATAAACCAGCAGCTGTACCAAGCTGCTGTTTTGAAATTCGCGGAAAATCATAAATTTTCCAAATGAATGATTTTCTTGAATAGGCTTTTGTTTCGTATTGGCAACCATTGTTATTCAGTCATGGGCTGAAAACAATGGCATCAGCGCCATTTTCGAACGGAACTCCGACTTAAAATTTTAGAACTGAAAGGGATAGTGGTTATCCTTCACCAATTTTCAAATCAAAACGGATTCTGTTTCAGGAAAGATCCATCTTCCATTTCCCGCTCTTGGGTTTTTGGAAGCTAGTTTGAGTTTTCAGAAAATCGCTCTGGAATTTGGCTTCCATACAAAAAATACCCGTTTTTTTTCGTCATTTTCAAGGTTAAAGGGATAGGCCTTACACTTTGTAAAACTTAATCGTAAAAACTCTTATTCTTTGGCCATTTCAGCTTTAACAGAAATAATACACAAACTGCGGTTACAAACATGACAAAACAACGCATGTTGTAAAAAACTTTGATTAATGACTTAACGTTTCGTATGCCTCAACATACATCCTCAGAAGTGACGGTTGGATAATACAACAAGATATTTAAATGCTTAAGAGAAAGACTGGAACCTAATTAAGACAATAGTGGAAAAAAAAAACTGATAATATACAGACCAATTAAAGTCTGCTGGACAATATATAAAAGGCTAGTAAAGTAAAAGTTTCTCGCTGCCCACATTTTCGTTTAAAGAAGGTTTTAAATCCTTAATCAATAATGATTCTTTAATTCTACAATGAATATCAGAACGCCCGGTTGCTAAAATTTCAAAATGGTCCCACTTGATATTGTGTCCTGTTGAGGTAATGTGATCCGCTAAGGCTGATGTTTGACAACTCTTCGTGAGTGCTTTAAAATGTTCAGTTTTTCTGTCGTGTAAACGACGCTTCGTTTTACCTATGTAAAAGTCATCACAGTCCCAGCAGCTAGCCTTGTAAAACAACCTTAGACTTGAGAGAGCGGTTAAGCCTGTCCTTGTAGGGGAATAAAGACTTAATGCGGTGAGTGTTACGAAAAATTATTTTTAGGTTAATACAACCATAGAACTTGTAGATACAAGATTTAAGTTGTTTTGTTATTATTTTACTCTGAAGACCCAGGTAAGGTAAAACGATGTAAACATCTCGTTTGGGTACCGTAGTGATAGGATCTTTAGGTTTGTTTCGGTTTCTTGCCACTACATCGTTCATGTTGTAAGTTATAACACCCCGGGGGTAGCCATTGCGTGACAAAAGATTCTTAAGATCATTAAGGGCAGATTGCAATAAAGAGGTCGAGGAACAGATGCGGAGACAGCGATAAGTGAGTGTTCGGATGAGATTAATCTTGTACTTTCGAGGTGTGAATGAGTCCCATTTAGTGTAAAGACCAGTGAAAGTTTTCTTGCGGTAAATGGATGTTGAGAAGGAGTTGTTCTCATGGCGTTTGACTGAAACATCAAGGAAAGGAATTTCGTAGTTATTTTCAAATTCAACGGTAAATTGAATGTTGTCATGCCGGCTGTTCAGATAATGAAGAAAATTGATAGCCGTGTCTTTGTTGCGAAATAAGGTAAACGTATCATCGACGTATCTAAACCAAACAGAAGGACGATCGCTGCTATTCATAACCCACTTCTCCTCGAAATGGCACATGAAGATATTTGCTAAAACCGGACCTAAAGGAGAGCCCATGGCAACTCCGTCAACCTGATCATAGTACTGGCCATCAAACACAAAATGGCTTCTCTTGGTGGCAAAAATAAGTAGATCTTTCAAGACAGCGCGAGGTAACTTGGGTGGATTAGGCAAGGCATACAATTTGTCAAGGGTTATCTGAATTGTCTCATCAAGCGGAACATTGGTGAACAACGAACTGACATCAAAGGAGCACATGAACTCATTGTTGTGATTGTATGACTTGGCCCATTCAGCAAAACTAAAAGAGTCTTTTACTGTAAACTGGTTGGTGGAGATAGGTTGAAGAATGCGTACGAGATAAGAAGCAAGGTTGTAGTTGTAAGTGTTAACAGAGGAAACAATAGGACGAAAAGGGCAACCAGACTTGTGAACTTTTGGAAGACCGTAGAGGACACCAGGAGAAGAACCAGATGGAAGTATCTTCTGGAAGGTATCATCATCAATGATTCCATCTTTTCTGAGTTTACGAAGATACGTCAGCAGGCTGTCCTCTCTTGACTTTGTTGGGTTTTGTGTAAGTTTCTTGAACTTCGTTTCATCAGAGATCAACTGTTTCATTTTATTGAGATAATCAAGTTTATTGACGATGACAATTCCATTTCCTTTGTCAGGCTTTGTAATTATGATACTGTCATCGTTGCGTAAATCATTAAGGGCAGACCACTCTTCATTGTTCAGAATACGTTTTTGTTTGGAGAAATCATAGGAGTAGATGTAGCTGTATGAAATATGCTTTAGTTGACTCTTTAACCTGTCCCGGTTCTCGTTTGACAAAGTGGGTCCGTGTCTACCCAGGTCTCGGAAAAGCAGTTCAAAAGAGCATTTGACATCATATGTATCGACCCTTTTCGGCGCAGACAGAAACGTAATCCTCTTGCCAAAACTTTTTTCTCAGCCTCAGTCAAAACGCGATGGGAATAATTGAAGATGATATTATCGTTACTCAGGTTAGACAGTTGTGGTATTCCATATTTCTTTTTCAAGTTATTAAACTTCTTATCAAGCTTAAATGAAATGCGATCTTTGTACTTCAATGCCTTGGATTCGATAGTAGAGCAAAACGTGAGCAAAATCAAGTTGATAAGGAAGCCTGAAGAGAGGACCGGGCGGATTCGTATGACTCCATCAATTTGCGTCGATCAATATGTTTCTTCTCAATTCGTAACCCAACAGGTCCTCCTTGAAACGACGACAGGCACGCGTGTCCTGAAATTCACTCGGCTAAGCTTGAAATGAGAAACTTAGGAAAGATGTGGAACAGCTTACATCTCTGTAAGAAAACCAATATCCAGTGATACCTTGTTGTAGCGCAACAAGTCCTTTTCATAACCTCTAACGTCATACAGCTACATCTACTCCTATGATTTCTCCAAACAAAAACGTATTCTGAACAATGAAGAGTGGTCTGCCCTTAATGATTTACGCAACGATGACAGTATCATAATTACAAAGCCTGACAAAGGAAATGGAATTGTCATCGTCAATAAACTTGATTATCTCAATAAAATGAAACAGTTGATCTCTGATGAAACGAAGTTCAAGAAACTTACACAAAACCCAACAAAGTCAAGAGAGGACAGCCTGCTGACGTATCTTCGTAAACTCAGAAAAGATGGAATCATTGATGATGATACCTTCCAGAAGATACTTCCATCTGGTTCTCTCCTGGTGTCCTCTACGGTCTTCCAAAAGTTCACAAGTCTGGTTGCCCTTTTCGTCCTATTGTTTCCTCTGTTAACACTTACAACTACAACCTTGCTTCTTATCTCGTACGCATTCTTCAACCTATCTCCACCAACCAGTTTACAGTAAAAGACTCTTTTAGTTTTGCTGAATGGGCCAAGTCATACAATCACAACAATGAGTTCATGTGCTCCTTTGATGTCAGTTCGTTGTTCACCAATGTTCCGCTTGATGAGACAATTCAGATAACCCTTGACAAATTGTATGCCTTGCCTAATCCACCCAAGTTACCTCGCGCTGTCTTGAAAGATCTACTTATTTTTGCCACCAAGAGAAGCCATTTTGTGTTTGATGGCCAGTACTATGATCAGGTTGACGGAGTTGCCATGGGCTCTCCTTTAGGTCCGGTTTTAGCAAATATCTTCATGTGCCATTTCGAGGAGAAGTGGGTTATGAATAGCAGCGATCGTCCTTCTGTTTGGTTTAGATACGTCGATGATACGTTTACCTTATTTCGCAACAAAGACACGGCTATCAATTTTCTTCATTATCTGAACAGCCGGCATGACAACATTCAATTTACCGTTGAATTTGAAAATAACTACGAAATTCCTTTCCTTGATGTTTCAGTCAAACGCCATGAGAACAACTCCTTCTCAACATCCATTTACCGCAAGAAAACTTTCACTGGTCTTTACACTAAATGGGACTCATTCACACCTCGAAAGTACAAGATTAATCTCATCCGAACACTCACTTATCGCTGTCTCCGCATCTGTTCCTCGACCTCTTTATTGCAATCTGCCCTTAATGATCTTAAGAATCTTTTGTCACGCAATGGCTACCCCCGGGGTGTTATAACTTACAACATGAACGATGTAGTGGCAAGAAACCAAAACAAACCTAAAGATCCTATCACTACGGTACCCAAACGAGATGTTTACATCGTTTTACCTTACCTGGGTCTTCAGAGTAAAATAATAACAAAACAACTTAAATCTTGTATCTACAAGTTCTATGGTTGTATTAACCTAAAAATAATTTTTCGTAACACTCACCGCATTAAGTCTTTATTCCCCTACAAGGACAGGCTTAACCGCTCTCTCAAGTCTAAGGTTGTTTACAAGGCTAGCTGCTGGGACTGTGATGACTTTTACATAGGTAAAACGAAGCGTCGTTTACACGACAGAAAAACTGAACATTTTAAAGCACTCACGAAGAGTTGTCAAACATCAGCCTTAGCGGATCACATTACCTCAACAGGACACAATATCAAGTGGGACCATTTTGAAATTTTAGCAACCGGGCGTTCTGATATTCATTGTAGAATTAAAGAATCATTATTGATTAAGGATTTAAAACCTTCTTAAACGAAAATGTGGGCAGCGAGAAACTTTTACTTTACTAGCCTTTTATATATTGTCCAGCAGACTTTAATTGGTCTGTATATTATCAGTTTTTTTTTTCCACTATTGTCTTAATTAGGTTCCAGTCTTTCTCTTAAGCATTTAAATATCTTGTTGTATTATCCAACCGTCACTTCTGAGGATGTATGTTGAGGCATACGAAACCGGGAGCTCTTTTCAGAGCTCTTAGAACCCCCGATCCATCCACTTCTTATTCCATAAGTACCACCCTTTATTGAAGAAAAACAATCCCGTGTTTACACTACAAATGAACCGTGAAGCAGCTTGGAGATTGAGAGAAATCTATTGGCCGCCTCAAAAAGTGTTTGAACTGTTCCAAACCAGCATCATGCCTCTCGGCTACAGGCTGACTGAATCTTCCCGTGATCGGGTTGGACGGACAATCGGCGGAAAACATAAGGAGATTTTAAACGAAGGATGGAAACGATAACCAATGGAAAAAAAAAGAAAACAATTCCGATGAGAGACGTGGATTAATATTACGATCAATCCCGAAGAGATCGAGCAGTCGCCAAACGATACAATAGCGCAACTGATCTAGACTACGTTAGCTTCATACAATCTTTAAGATCATTAGTCTTTGCGATCAAAAGTCGCCGGTGATCGAAATACGCTTGTAATTCGAAATGAACTGGAAATTTCTTAAAGTAAAGTAAAATTAGGTAAATTAAAAAGTAAAGTGAAGTAAGACATATGAACTCCAGCAGGTCGGGCATGTCTAAAATCTACTAACAAAACCAAGGTCGATCGTTTATTTGTGTTTGTTTGTGTTCGGTAATCGAGCAAAATCGAATATTTTATTTACTGTGATTGATCTTGATCGTTTGATAATCAAACATTCGACTGAACTCGATAATCGACCGTTAGGCACCCGAACGATTGGTGTTAGCTTGGGCTCGATTACCGAACAATTCGATTGGATTTGCCGGGATCAAATCGACTACCAGGACATCGATCGCCATGTTAGCTAGTGTTTGGGTTCGCTTAGGACGTAACGAAAGAGAAAACTTGTCTATTCAAACAAAGTAAGAAACAAAAGCGGTTTGTGCTAAACGAAACAAAGGGAGTAACAATAGCGCACTGGTTTCATTGTTTAGTTTGCCGCCTCCATCAGGCTAATGAGCATTGCCGTGCGTTCATAGCAACCAATGAATAAGCTTCTTTTGGGTGCTATGAATAATAACAAGCGTTATAACAGACCTTTCCAACTGCAAGTAAATGTCCCGAGAACAATAGGCATTCTTCGCGATG
>JAHPZR010030230.1:15000-16896 GCA_019787425.1 Platygyra sinensis | reverse complement strand
GTCTCGACTGTCTTCTTCAACCTCTAAACAATTCGCAGTCGAGATTTTCATTCAAGAAGATGAAGGAAACCTGAGTCCTTGTCTAAAATACTTATACAATGTTGTCTCTACTACTCGAGGATATGAGAAAATATTGAGAAAACAAGTTTGAAGATTTGTTGTAATACAACACAAGCGACTGTCCCTCGAATATAATATGCGCTGTCTCTGTGTTCCTTCCTCCGCAGACAGATTACAGAAACGCAGTTGTCTTCAGCCTCTGGGTTACCAGCAGTTCACGAAGGGAGACAATTCTTCATTCGCTGGAGTTACCTTCATCGATTCATCGGAACTCTATCTTAAAAACAGAGTGATTCCTTCCGCTTTGTCGTATTTCTTGTCGAGAATGGAACAGTCGCGGTAGGAGCGTCGGCAACTGAATGAACTGCTTGGTCTTGAAGACAACGACTGCTTTGGTCTCAACATTTCGAAGTTGGGTCGATACGGTCATTTCATAGGAAGGAGAAGATTTTTCAATCTTTGCCTTGACGAAAATGCCTTTCAGCCAACGAGAAATTTCGCGAGATAACGACATGAATTAGCCTGCCTGCACAGACAGCCATGAACAGGAGAGAGAAGGTATCGGTTACAATTCGATTTTCTCCCCGCTCACAGACTTATTGGCTGCTTCCAAGGAAAAGGGTCTAGTTTTTACTTACCTAATTATATGTCTTTGAAAGACGAAGGAATAGGCAAGGAATTGGCCCTCCGAATTAGGCACCTTCGGTCGCAGACTTGAAGCTGACGAAAATGATTACACGGCAGCTTCCGTCATCCCTCAAGGGCGGTAGCCAGGCTGTCAATCAAAAGTTGCCACCGCGGAAGGACGTGAAACACCAGGTATTATCTTCCTTCGACCTCATAGGCTGCCGCCGGAGTTTTGCATTTCAAATATCCTCTTGTTTGGCACCACAAACAAAGGACTATTGTAAGAGCACCTCTACATCTGCAGAGTAGTTGTCAGTTTGCCGCCTTCCCACAAGCCGTTCCTTGCTGGTTGCTCGTGTAACCTGCTGCGCTCACAAGCGAGCTGCGGCCGAGCGAGTGACTTCGCTAATACCCGAGATTTTCCGGCTAATTCGTCTGCCCAACAGCACTGAAACTGAAAATGTTTTTCTGATGTAAGGTTCGGAAGCATACCGCAATCATCTGCTTCTCGTCGGCTGACCTCACGGGCTGCCGCCAAAAATTAAAAGCCCGAGAATTGAGGTGATAAATAATTACTATGTTGATTCAGTTGTATTCACTGCACCATCTGCCTTGCCGAGGAGTTCGGCGACATAAACATAAAAACGCATCTCTCGATCTAATAGCATAGCTTTGTTTCCTTGATATATATATTTTTAAATACGATACCAAAGGAAGGCAGGAAAATAAACAGTGAAATTTAAATCTGTGATAAGGCAAGGAAGTATTATTTCTCGCTCTTTAGTAGGAAGAACACATTGAAGAGCAAACAAGACTCTTCTAGAAGTTACTCTACTGATTACAATATTGATTTCTCTGTCTCAACTGAGCGTCCCTGACTTTGACTACTTTTCGAAGGTCGAATGTTGTTGGATACTGTACTAGCTGCTGAATAAAAAAAAGGTGATTGTCTACATCATAAACAGTAACTGACTAAAAAAGACCGTGTACTGAACAGAGAGAGTTTCGTCACTTCAAATCAGCATTCAGTTCTTTATTTGGCTGCACACCAGCTCGTCTCAAAGTGTTGTGTATCCGTCGCTACAAGCGCACATCAGTTGTTCTTCTTTCTGGCTGGTAAGATATCTCCCGGCAGCTCTAATAGGCTCCGCCAGTAGACTAAGTTCATCTTTTCCCTTACACCGCTTACATCGCATCTTTTCCCTCACA
>JAHPZR010030230.1:0-10000 GCA_019787425.1 Platygyra sinensis | reverse complement strand
CTGAGAAAGCTTTTGTACGACAATTTTTCTTGAAACAGCTGTACGTGTTATGCTTATCTCCTCAGTCTCATCAAAGCCAGGTTTCCATTTAGGGTAGGGAGGGTGGAGAAATATCACTGGCATGTTAGGACGTAAAGCAAGAATGTATAATTTGATTTAGTCAATGAGTCTGATATTAGCACCTGTTAGAAACAAACAAAACAAGTAAAAACGGTAAACAACTTATAAAACAAGTTGAAGTTCAATCCTGCCTTAGCAGTACTATGTACATCTTCCATCAGGTAACACGAGTTTTTTACACTCAAAGTTAAAACTAAAATGCTACGAATCTCCTTTATGTCGAGAATTATAGTTCAAAAGTACCTGAAAACAGATATGAACAATTAAATAATTTGATAAAACGACCCGAGTTCGTATTAATTTAACATTACACGTCCACTGTGCGTCCACCGCACACCTTGGCTCTTGCTTTGCCTTATTTACAGTTTAATCGAGTTTTAATGTTCAATTTGCACAAGAGCAGGGAAAGTACGCATGCGTAGTCGTTCAACTTCTGCTCGCAGAACTGCCACCTCCTGCGCCTGCGCTTTGGCGAGGTCTACCAACTTGCGCCGTGCTACAATGTCCTGCAGGCGTCGCTCGGCTCCAGTGTCACTCCGACCAGCAGCTGGAAAAGAAACAATGGAAGGAAACAATGGAAATAATGACTTATAACACATACCTCAAAATGATCATGAGACTGTTCCCATGTATCAATGTACGCTTATATAATAAGTCGAATTATTCTCGCACTTTGATTGGTTCATAACTACGTCCGATTGAAGATTTATAGATGACGTCATTAACATTTTTTAAATTATACTATTACAGTTCGTTTCACAAAACTTTTGATAAACGGTTTCCGAAGTTTGTTTGAAATTCCTGAAGTTCGCTACGAACTTGGCAATTTCATTACGTAATTGTCAATCAAATCGTGAACTTCACCCTGAAGTTGTGAATTTCACATGGAATTTCGTTGGGAAATTACGAAGTTCATCGCGACCGAAGTTCGCGTCATTCAGTGTAGTTGGTTTGGTAATATAACTACAAATGAATTTAAACAAAGTGAAAGAAATTTCTCAACCAAGGAAGACTAATTTTATGATGTTTACTTCTGAAAGGTAAATTATTTGAGAGGTACAGAGGGATTCCACATTGCAGACAGATGGCGCGACTCGCATCTGGTTTACGCTAGAAATGTAAATACAAAAGTTCAACAACATGACATTGAAATATTCTGTTGTTTTGCGCTATTGCTAGAGTGACGTATGTCCTGAAAAAAGGGTTTCTTTTTATCTCTGATAGATTTAACTGTAAAATTAAACAACTATGCATAGAAGTTCTATCTGAAGCTACCCGAGACAAACCAGCACGACAGAAATATTCCATTTTTTGGCAGGTGTCAGGTGACTTCCGGGAAAATTCAGTTTTCAACACTTTCTAACCCATTCAAAAACTAGTAATTCGCAATCGACCTAACCACAACTTCTAAGAAAATTCCGAGACATTTACACCGAATGGCGCGAACTTCTCTCGCGATGAACTTCTTACTAATTTCCCAACGAAGTTCGTTGTGAAATTCACAACTTCGTTTCCGAGTTCACAATTTGATTGACAACTACGTAACGAAATTGCCAAATTCGTAGCGAAATTCGGGAATTTCAAACGCACTAAACAAACTGTTTGTCAAAAGTTTTGTGAAACGCAATGTAAAATAGATTGAAAAATTCTCTAGTAAGTTTAACGATATGAAAGCACAAACAAGCTGTACACTGTCTTAGGATATTGCAACGACATAAAATGCATCAAAGCAACATTTGCAGTAAGGGGCTGATATTCTTTTAAGAAATCCTCAATTGTCTCTTCTCCAGAACACCAAGTTCACTGTAAAGATCACGGGCTTGTATTTGCAGAGGTGAGGGGGGTGGAGGGGGGTGGACATAATCGAAAGAATCGGCGTGAGTTCGAGCTACTGTTGAATTCACTGAAGAAAAGACATCGTAGGAACCAAAGAAGTTTACTATATAAAAGAAACATTGCACGTACCATTTGCTTCATTCACGTTCCTTCGCTCAGCGACCGACAGGGCAAGTTCTTCTAAATCAGCATCCAGCTGTTCATTTTCTTTTTCCTTGCGTCGAATCAATCTCTTGATATTCTTTATAGCTTCCTTGCGGTCGTTTACATTACGATAATGCATCTAAATGATAAGAAAGACAAATAAAAGACGTGATCGGATTAACACATGAAACTTTTAAGCCCTGTTTTCTAAAGGTCTTATGTTTATCTTTTAATTTTACTTTAAGGTGGCTCGATCGGATTTTTGAGTCACGATACCGTTCAACTTTGAGCGACTAGAGCACCACCATTATCAATCCAACAAAACCTCAAACGTTAGTGGTGTGCTAGAGAAAGATGAAAGTTTCAAATGGGGTACATTTCACCAAGATCTGAGTTACCATAGCAACGAAATGACGCCATGCCCCATTTTACATAGGACCGAATAACTTGCCACCAGACATAATTTCGCAAATACGACGTCGGGATCTCGGACTTGACATAGCTGCCTCAACGATGGCAAAATTGTAAAAAAATCTATAAGAGCGTTTTCGAGAAAATTACGAGTGAATTTTTAAGGCGTCAAAATGCAACAAAAGCAAAGCTGTTTTAAATGTTATTGCAAACTATGTCCACATGACTTCACTAAATGGCATTCTGGTCTTAAATGAATGTTATAACATATAATTAACTCGAGTGAAAATCTCAGAGAAATCGCTCCGTTTGATTTTCAGAAACATTGGCGTGAATATCAACTGGTGTAGGCCATTATTTTGAATTTTATCAAAAATTGCCCCTTAAATTCTTAAATTGGGTGTGAATTAAAAACCACTCGATGAATTTTTTTTATACTTGGCCCTCAAAAAGATTAATCCATATTCAACGTAATACCGGAGTTTCAAATAAATTGAAACACTTTAAGGCTGCTAATTTTCAGCGTCAACTCAGGAAAATATTGCGCTTATTTTCATTCATGTTGTTTGTTGTCTTCATTATAATTTTCTTTTGTCTTGAATCACCATACTATTGTACATTTCGGTATATCATGAATTCATAACACACGCGATTACTTTCCGGCGACTTTGCCGAGGCATGCTAACACTATAATAACAATAAATGTTATTGTATAGCTAGCTCGGGATATTTTAGCATGCTTCGGAAATTTACTGGAAAGCAATCGCGCGTGTTATGAATTCATGAGATACAGAAATGTACAATAGCGTGGTGATTCGAGACAAAAGAAAATTATAATGAGGACAACAAACAACATGAGTGAAAATAAGCGCAATATTTTCCTGAGTTGACGCTGAAAATTAGTAGCCTTAAAGTGTTTCAATTTATTTGAAACTCCGGTATTACGTTAAATATGAATTAATCTTATTGAGGGTCAAGTATAAAAAAAATTCATCGAGTGGTTTTTAATTCACACCCAATTTGAGAAGTTTAGGGGCAATTTTTGATAGATTGCAAAATAACGGCCTACACCAGTTGATATTCACGCCAATGTTTCTGAAAATCGAACGGAGCGATTTCTCTGAGATTTTCACTCGAGGTAATTATATGTTATAAGATTCATTTAAGACCAGAATGCCATTTAGTGAAGTCATGTGGACATAGTTTGCAATAACATTTAAAACAGCTTTGCTTTTGTTGCATTTTGACGCCTTAAAAATTCACTCGTAATTTTCTCGAAAACGCTCTTATAGATTTTTTTTTACAATTTTGCCATCGTTGAGGCAGCTATGTCAAGTCCGAGATCCCGACGTCGTATTTACGAAATTATGTCTGGTGGCAAGTTATTCGGTCGTATGCAAAATGGCGCATGGCGTCATTTCGTTGCTATGGTAACTCAGATCTTGGTGAAATGTACCCCATTTGAAACTTTCATCTTTCTCTAGCACACCACTAACGTTTGATTTTCTGTTGGATTGATAATGGTGGTGCTCTAGTCGCTCAACGTTGAACGGTATCGTGACTCAAAAATCCGATCGAGCCACCTTAATCTTTATAATTTATTACAATTTAATGGCCAGTGATAACACAAAAGCTAGATAAAATACTACAAAATCAAACAGAGAGAAAAAATATCCATAAGGATGGTCAACACTGAAAAGAGATGTTAATCTCTATGCAAGGCAGACCACCTGATAAAATAAAAGCATCTACAACGGCTAAATCGTACATTTCTTGAAGTTAAGCAGTCCCTTACTCCCTTCTGAAAACTAAAAACACTTAAAGCCTGACGAACTGACAGTGGCAACACATGCCCGCACATGTCAACAATCCTTTTAAAAAAGCTATACCTAAAGTTTATAGTGATCTTCCTCTACATGCTGTACAGATTGTAACTCCACTGTGTTCCATTTGGTATATAACCTGTTCAACTTGTTTCTATTCGAATGACTGACGTAACCATAGCTTCGTTCATAAATACAATGACATCAGCTCTACTGATAAAACCGCTGACCTTTTCTTGTAACGTAAGAGTTTTCTCTAGAGTCTCAATCTCTTGTTGTTGCCTGGCTTGTTGATCTCCTTCAGAGAGAAACTGGGGCGAAACACACAAACAAACCAAATATCACTTGAACATTTATACTACAAGCTGACCCATGTCAGGGGATCGAAGATAACTACAGTATATTTGGAAATATGAAGTTCATAAGGTAAGGAGACAAACTCTTAATCATCTTAAATGTGCAATTTTAAATTGCTGTCGACAAATCCTCGGAAACACCCGAAGAGTTTAAGATGCTGATTATGCAGTCACAAACAACACGACTTCACGCGAGCAGGGCAGTTTGACTTATTAACGAGGATTATACGATACTGTTGGTAAGCAATCTATTTGTGTTTAATCTAACCTGTTGCAGCTCCTTAGTGACTCTCAGTAACTGAATGTCACGAATCTTGGCCTGGAGGTCCTCTGACTGCATGTCCATCTTTTTATGTTCCCTGCAAACAAAAACAATACTCTTATGGTTATCGTCGTTATTATAAATCAGAGAATACTTACATTACTTCCCTTTCATAAGGTGAGTAATGATAAGGACAAGATACACATGCACGGGATGAAAATAAGCTGGAATAATAATGTCGTATTTACCATTCCAATCGATGAATTCCTTTCCTGAATTCTTTACTGTCTTCCATGGTGGCAATCTTTCCTTTTCCGAGGGTCTATAGAACAGTGAGCATACATCAAGGACAAGTTTAGATCTCAGCAGAGAGAATCACACAGTGTTAAGGGACTTTTTCCTTGTGGGGAGGCGGATAGGCGATCAAACGGCACTTCATGTAAGATAGCATGATCAATCAGTGAAGTCAACGAGTCACCTTTGGAAAATTTGGGTAGCGGACTGAATCGACTTATTGTACAACGGGTTCGGTGTTTGTCCGTGGTATTTACATACTGAATCACTGAGAGTAGCTATAGTATGGAATTCATGGCCTAATCCCTGTGCTGCTTTATTTTGCCAAGAAATATCTTCGCTGAAAAGCGACTGCCACAAGGTGTTGTTACCGTGATTTGAGCGTTAAGATCCTCCACAACTGAGCGGTGAATCAAAGCACTGTCTGTATAGTCAGTAATGAAAGGGCCTGGGGAGACCTCCACCTGAAATACAACCAAACTATGGTTACTTGTTTACGCCACAGCACTCCGAGTTATTCTGGTCACTTACAAAATTATTTTAAATTGAAAAAAACCTGAAAATAGTAATTTACTGAGATAGAAAAACACTAAAGAGATAATAATATATCATAAAGAAACAAGGATGGTTAAGGATGGAGAAGATTAACACGGATTACAAACAACGAAATTGAAAAATCTAAGCAAATTTTTCAGGATGTGCACAAGTGACGTAATTCATCAAAAAAACTAACCTGTCCTTGTTTGAGCAACAGCTGAACTTCAAGGTTGATATGAAACTTCATTTTCTCATCTCGCAACCTAAACGAAAAAATAGTAATCACTCAATGATTGAAAATGGTCAGAGACAAAATATATTAGCTGACTCGTCCACGTTAACAAGTAATGTAGTACTGAACTATTTGAAGAGTCTCAAAAAAGTCATTTGTCCAATGAAATAGAAGCTCGACGCTTTCCGGAAGCAATCCCGCAAACAAGACGACAACTCGTGTTATTTACCAGTCCCTCTCACAGAAAACATTTGTTCCAATCCACAGCAGGAAAAAAGATGGCGGCAGTACATTTTACCACAATGCCTCGCGAACCTAACACATGCTGCAAAGCACAAAGAAAGCCAGCTTTTTACGATATTTTTCACTGTACTTAGAACATTGAGTAACCTAGTTTGAAGATTTTGTAACGCATCTGTATGTTTTTTTAAGAACGTTGGTAAGGTTTTCGTGTGCTAAGAATTATGAGTAAATGAAGCAGTCGCTATCTTTTTTCCTATGGAGGATTAACGCGGAATAACGCGGGTAGAGATTGACAAATGGAGGAGCGATAGGATGTCTGGAATGAAAAAAGAGCTTCTCGTAACGCAGACTTTCCAAGCCACAATAGCAACAACCGGAGCTATACCGTTCTCGAAGACAAACAAAATTCCCTGACTTTTCATCGATCAAAACCCAATATTCAGTTATCGTGATTATGGCTGAAGCATAATTCCTTCCGCTCGTCACTTTGTAAGACCTGTATATCTACTCAGCATTACGCAAAAAGATTATAACCATAACAGAATCTGGAGAGAACTGAATATCAAATTCCTTGGAACTTTGAATCTTGCATCGATTTTTGGGGACGAGAATTTGACCTCAAAGTTAGCTGAGTTCTGTTGATATTCAGCAAGGTAATGATGGCAGCTGTTTACCTCTGTAGTTCCTGCAGAATGTGTTCCAGCTCTCCATTAACTTTTTCATCCTCTTCTGTTCTTCTTTGCAAGAACGAATTCATTTCGGCTAAAATCAACGCTTTAGCTTTAACCTTTACGAGAAACAAAAGAGAAACCATTATCACCTTGAATAACTTTACATCTGATTTTGTCACACTCACAAAACAGCTCTTAAGATCCACAAACGTGCTCGGATCACCGGCTCTGCTGATTTGCACAATGCCAAGAGATTGATTTGCTTGGAAAATTCAGCCTCCTGTCACATTTTTTATAAGCTTGTCACGCTGAAGAAGGAAAAGATCTTGTCTACCGGTAATTAACAATTAGATTATGAGCTCGAGATTTCTATGAGGTGATAGTTGATGAGGCCGAAGGCCGAATCAACTATCACCTCATAGAAATCGAGAGCGAATAATCTAATTGTTTTAGTAGAATTCTTACTAAAGTTTAATTCAAATAATGGTTTCCAATATTTCTCGACGTATTATTAACCTTTGGACCTTAAAAAGATCACCCGGATTGAGTTGGCAATTAAACTTGAAGTCATGCACGCGCACGCATCATTTTTTCGATAATTTCAACTTTTTCAAGTCAAGAAACTGTAAATGTCCTCTGTTTAGTCTTCCCAGGATTTTAATTATCCATTTCATCAAAATTTTGCTTCAAAACTTTGGCAAAACGAAAAAACGTCGCCATTTCGTAGACAAGTTCCAGCAACTGCACACTAATGGCTGATAGTGTGCAATGGCTCAGCCAATCAGATTACAGCATTTGCATTAGTGTACTAGTAGAATTCTACTAATTTAGATTAGAGGGTTTTGCTGGTATTTTACAAGGAACTGTCAGAATGGATTGACCTCTTGCTAACCAAGCGTGAAGGCCGTACCGGGAAATATTGGCTTGAACGTTTAGCAGACCAAGGGCAGCGAGGTCTGCACAATTGACGACCGCGGACCCGACCCGGTAAGTTGTTTATTATATTGGACTCGGACCATACTTTCGAAAACATAAAATACACGGCTTTTGACTGTTTCCATGGCCAAATTCGGAACAAGAAAGAACCAATCAGAACGCTGCGATTTTCCCTGCCGCATAAAAATTTTCAGCCCCTCATTCACTACCATAAAATGACATGCAATTAAATGAACAAACGTACTTGTTGTTCGCTTTCGACCTTCTGTCTTCTAGCTTGCACCAGTCTTTGCCAGACAGCAGACTCTACCCCTTCGGGCATGTGCTGTTCATCATCTAATTCGTCCATTGCTCGCTCCAGGCTCCTCAGAGCGACTGAATTAGTGCGAGAGGAGGAAGGCCTGGGACCAAATGGGCTTCCACTCTCTGGAAGTTCTCCGTGTGATTCTGTGGCAGCCTTAAGCTGTTTCTGTCCTCTAAGGAAAAAACGAACGACACAACTAGTTAATAACATGACAATCACATAACCTGCTGAACGAGAAAGAGTTGTAGCAACTTCATCGGTCTAATACTTAGAATTATTACATTCCGCGCTAGCTCCGCTAGCGGGAAAGATGAACCAAATTCTACCCCGTGAACGGGCAAGATGGAGATGTCTTGCCCGCTCTTGCCGTGTCGCGAAGAAAACACGGTGACCTTTATGCCATACAATAAAACCTTTACTGAGCACACACAAAAAAGAGCGAGGTTAATATCAAGCCATCCAGCGAGACAAACTTGCTCAATAACCAATATATATTGGGCTCTGATTGCCTGATTTTGGTTGTTAGCCTTCTCAGCTATATTAGTGCTAAATGACAGAGAAATCGGACACAGGCTGCCCTCTGACCTAGGCCTCCGTTTGAAGAGTTTATACAACTGTTCCACTGTGTGCACATCCTGGTCTGAAAACTCCTTCTTGAAGGCTTTATCCAGCGCCTTGTCTTCAGCTAACACGATCTCGTAGGAGTCACGGAAGTGATCCACCTCACGCTTGGCTTCAGCCAAGGCACCTGCTGTCTGTGTCTTCTTGTCTCTCGTCTCGTTCATGCGCCGGGTGAGCTCTGCTTCCTGATGCTCCAGCTCTGCTTCAGTTAACACTGACACCATCAAACGCAGGATCTTCAGATCTTCCTAGTAGTATGTACAAACGAAACACAGATCATTGTCGAATTTCTCAACACGATACTAATACAAAATGATGGATGTTTGTTAGCAGTTTTTAGGAATTCACCAGCACAATAGACCATCGAACTCCCTCCACCCCAAGCAAATATTGAACGAGTTGTATGATAAGAAACGGAAAATTTAACGCGTTGAACTGGAACGCGAAGGAAATTGTCGAGAACAACCCCAAGTGTAAACCAATCACACACTAGAGCCAGCGTTTTAGAGCACAGAGCATAGAACGAACATTGTCACATTGTCACGCATTAGCTCGTCGTGATTAGAACACCTTACATTAGTTAGTTGAATTTTGTATGAAGAAAAGTAAACGCCCCCAAAGTAAGCATCAAACGTAACCTCCTGAGGGTTGGACCCAAAAGAGACGGTAGTAATCAGAAAAGATATTGTTTTTGAATCAGTAAATTAATCGAATCCCATCACACCTAATGTTGGCGTAAGAAGCTACGTAACGATGAACTGGGAAATAATGGCTTACTAAGCGGATAGAACAACGTCAAGAAGGTAATAACCATTCCCCCCCGAAAAAAAGGCAAGGCTACAGTTTCCTAGATGTGGAAAGAGTGATACAGCTCTTTAGCCCCGAAAAAAGACTTGGCAAAACAAACCTGGTAAATAACCATTTCAGTCTTGACTTTCCTCTGAAACAGCTGACTCAGTTTCTCGTCAAATGAGGCGGTGGCATCAGTGATTCCACTCTGCAGTTTCTTGAGTTCAGTCTCCAGTGATTTGCGGTACTTCTCTCGGTCCTCCTGCAGTTGTTGTTTTTTCTTCTCGAAGTCCTTGGCAGCCTTCTGCTCCTCCTCGCTCCATTCCTCTTGCGGTTTGTTTGTTATGAACTCGGGTGGTACCAGATCTTTCTTCAGCTCATCTTCGGGGTTGGCTTCCAACCTTCCTTGCATCATCATCAT
>JAHPZR010030227.1:57500-84793 GCA_019787425.1 Platygyra sinensis | reverse complement strand
TGGGGACCTCCCATTTTTACTTCAAAATTTAAGTTTCTTTAATGCAAAGATCAATTGGCAAAGTTTCAAGAAAATCTCAGTGCAGATTCTATTTCAGTGGAATGGCCTTACATGGATAGAATCTTGAAGGGAATACATTTTTTATAGCTGTGAAATTTTTCAGTTGCTCAAAACAATATTTGCTTTATTGCATATGGTCGCTGTGATATGCGCATTGAGAGTTACAATTACTCCATAAAATCATTCTTACTTCGAGTCTGTTACAATAACAGTAAACATAGTTTGTATTGAACTATTTAAACTTATCTCTGAACCTTTCACAATCTTTTCTCACCAACGATACTACTAATTTAAAATTATGTTCGTCAGTCACACAGCAGTAAAATTGTAATGTTGATCCTTTTCCTTTTCCTGCTCTGATTGTTTCTTTTCATTTTGGTTTTAACAGCACCGGCTGAGTGTTCCAGCTACTCCAAACTTAGCGAAGCCAATCGTGCCTCAGGTAGGCACAGAGGAGATGTCCTTAAATGTGACCGCAACGATCTTGCCGTTGGGTGGTACCGCTTCACAGATGCTGCTGGCACCAGAATGCCTACTTCACCAGTGGAGAAACATCATTGTGGAACCCATGCGCCGGGCTGGATGAATGGCCAGCATCCGACTAAAGATGATGGAGCTGTCAAGCGACTGGTTTGCTTCAACTGGAATAACAACGATTGTCTCTGGAGCATAGAGATCAGTGTCCGTAACTGTGGGGGATTCTACGTCTATCGGTTGCCGAAGACCCCTAACTGTTGGCTTCGTTACTGTGGAAACTACGGCCATGGTATGTATTCAAAGCTGGCTCTTATCCTTCGCTGAACTGCTGCCATGTCTTCTTGGTGTAATATGATCATGATGTCTGCCTAAAAACAAAGTTGGTGGGAGGCGCCGAGGCTTCATCGTTAGTGCGCTCGCTTTTGGATCGAGTTGTTCGGGTTCGAGCCCTGAACGGGGACAATGTGTTGTGTTGTCGGGAAGACACTTTGCTCGTATAGTGCCTCTCTCCACCCAGGTGTATAAATGGGTCCCGACGATCCTAATGCTGGTAGTAAACCTCTGATGGATGAGCATGCCATCCAGCGGTGGGGAGTATAAATAATCCTAGTCACTTCATACTATAGAGACCGGAGCTCCGGCCTGATGGGCCACTTGGCTCGTCTGCAGACGTTACCTTTTACTTTAAAGTGTATGTGATTATCAGGGAGCAGCTCTCGCAAGGTTACACATGAGTGGCTCAATACTCTTTGATACAACAGTAGAACGAATGACAGAAACAATCCCCCTAACACCAAAGCAACAACTGCTGCTTCATTATGACGACAAAGAGAGTAGGAAGCCCATGAGAGCTGTTAAACGTCCAGTCTGAGAATCTGTGTAATGGTGTAGCTACTGTTATGTCGTATGTCGAGCAATGTTACTCTTTCGCGATATGAAAATTGGTCTTTAAGAACGTAAGAAGCTCAAAATTCTGTTTGATTTAACAGACAGGTGCAAGGCCCAGAACCCTTGTAAGAACGGTGGAACGTGCAAACCAGTCGGCGATGACTATCAATGCGCATGTCCAGCCTGGTACAAAGGAAGACACTGTGAAGAAGGTAGCCCTTAGCACTTAGTGTTGTTTTACTGTTTGGAATGTTGATAAATGATTGGAAGTCCAAGAATTTGATTTCGGGATTTGACTTTTAGAATGTTTCATGGCGTCAGTGTTGTAGAACGCGAAGTGTTCTCAAATGCGTTTGACTCCAGATCGAGAGTTCGTGTTTGTTGTATTGAGTTCCTAGCTGAGGTGCTTTGATCTCATAGTACTTTTCAACCCCAATCACCTGCAGTTAAAATGACTTTCTAGCAAAACTCTGGAAGGTAGCTGTGATGGACCAGCGCCCTATCCAGCGGTGAGTAGTGATATTCCTGGTGATCTCTAGCCAAGGTCTACTAGTCAAGGTCTATCCAGCGGTGAGTAGTGATATTCCTGGTGATCTCTAGCCAAGGTCTACTAGTCAAGGTCTATCCAGCGGTGAGTAGTGATATTCCTGGTGATCTCTAGCCAAGGTCTACTAGTCAAGGTCTATCCAGCGGTGAGTAGTGATATTCCTGGTGATCTCTAGTCAAGGTCTACTAGTCAAGGTCTATCCAGCGGGGAGTTGTGATATTCATGGTGACCTCTAGTCAAGGTCTGCCCCTCTCTCTGTCACAAAAGGCTACCTTCTCTCGTGTAGAACTGTTGAATTCGAAACAAGCTTTAATGCTTTGTGATCGATACCTAAGGCAGTCTAAAACAAGAATCGGGACTATTTTTAACTTTTTAATTCCATTTAAATGAAAGCTATGATTTTCTTCTTGTGTTGATGATGTGATTTATGGCATAAAGGGAGAAATGTTTTCTGATTCAGAGAAAGGACTAATGTTAGCACTGGCGTTAAGGGATAGCGTGACAATATACACTGATGTTAAAAGAATTGACTTGATTTCCAGACGTGGATGAATGTACAACGCTGAAACCCTGCAAGAATGGAGCAACATGTCAAAACACCAAAGGAGGATACACTTGCGCTTGTGATCAGAGATTCACTGGCAAAAACTGTGATCAGAGTATGTGGTCTTATGGTTTTGTTAAAAATTACAAATCTCAATAACCTTAACACGGGATTTCACCAAAAAGTATGCTAAGTATTAGCTGTATCATTTACTTTTGTTTTAGACTCGGTTGCTTAATGGTTTCTGCATTCAAGTAAAAGAGCAATGACAATTTCACATCTTTACAAACTTATTGAATGTAATGGATTAATTAATGATGGTCGGACGGAACTTTTTTTTCAATTCTGCCTTTGTTTCTTGTGAGGTTCAAAAACAAAAAAAATACGTATTCTTAACAACACCTAACATTAGTAACATCAATAATTTTACGTGCCCTGATCTGATATTAGAATGAAATTCACTAATGATAAGACTCAATACTATACTATAAATTAAGTTTCTGATATGAATTTTATATACGGCGGCCATCGAGCCTGAAAGGTAAGGTCTGTCACGGTGTTGTTCTTCATAGCTATATTTCTCAGTTCTAAGCACGCTTAGATTAAGTGTTACACCACGTTTCCTACTCATCCAAATATGAAGTTTAACAAGCGTAATAAAGTAATTCAATAATTTTATTTCTGCGTCTAATTTACCTTGTAACACATCTTGTAGCGTGAAATCCATTTTTTGCCAGAAGCCTTGAAAAAATCTCTTAGCACCTGCTATAATTTGCTATGATCTCTTCCACAATTCACGTAACATTTTCTTGCCGTCGTAGTCCTAACTCGCTTATGAGCGAAGGTACTTATTCAATTCAAACAAAAGCCCGTTATAGCGCCCAAGGATTGAACGCCAGTAATAAGAAACATGGTCGCCTGGGGAGTAATACTATTATTAGGGTCTGTAAGCAAGCTCTATAACTCTGATAGAGGTGGAGCAACTGAAACAGATTTTTTACAGTCGCGGCGTTAAAAACAACCTGAAACGATTTTTAGTTTTCCTGCAGTGGTAAGTTCTAACAGTTTAGTTATTGTCCTAATCTCACTAACAACAGATGTTTGCTTTAGTTTACGTTCCTCCTGAATGCAAAAATCCCGTGTTGATCACTGATGGAAGTCGCTCTAAAGATGCGACTGGATCTGCAAGTTGCGACCAGAGGAAACTCTCGACGTTTGGAAAATGGCATCGATTCATGGGCGCAGCGGGTAATTCAATGCCCACTTCATGCGTTCCCAAAAACCGCTGTGGCACGCATGCTCCTGGCTGGCTAACAGGGGGCCACCCAACCGAGGAGCAGGGAGTTGTGTCGAGGAAGGTTTGCTTCCATTGGAGTAGCAACTGCTGTCTGTGGAGTGTCAACATCAAAGTGAGAAACTGTGGAGAATATTATGTCTATCAATTACCCAAGACTCCCGTGTGTAATCTTCGCTACTGCGCCGAGAAAACAGGTAAATGTAATTACATGATGCTATTTAATATTTTGTTGGTGGCACTGTCGCCAAATGGTGAGCTTGAGCGATAGAGTCGTGGCCGGGTGAAGTGCAGCGTGATCATGTGCATGACATTTTACCAGAACGGTGCCTTTCGTCCCCCATGTGACGAATTAAATGCCCTGGTTATTCTAGTATCCCAACCAAGGGAGGAGGAGGGGGATAGAAAAAACCCAGTTACTTAAAATGACGTGTAAGCTGCGGTGGTCGGTGGTATGGGACAAAGGCGCAAACAAAGATGCCAAGATTTATGTTTGGAAGGTCCACGACCGTGCGCAATCTTTTGTTTTGCTCATACACTATGCATTAGTTATTGATTAGTTCCTCAGAACGGAGTTGACAACCATTGTGTTTTGTGCAGGGTCAAGGCCAAACAAGAGAACAAAACCATACAAAAAAAAAACTTGGTCAAGTTTCATAACCATTCCCCTCTATTAATTAACTATGTTGTTACTAAGAAAGAGGATATTTGATTAGGGTGATTTTATATTTTAACAGCTCCTGGACCTCCCTCGTCCTGCAAGCGAGCAATGGACGTCGCTGTCATCATGGATCGCTCTGGCTCGGTGGGCAAAAAGAATTTTGAAAAGGCCAAGGAATTCGTCATATCCCTTGTGCACAAATTACAGATCTCCTCACACGGCACCCGGATCGGTATCATCCCCTACCACTCTGACGCCCAGTTGGCGGTCAAGTTTGCTGATGTTGCCCACCAGACACCCGATGCCATGACCAAGCTGATCAAGGGCATTCCGTACACTTCCGGTATGACGCGCACTGACGTAGCCATTGAATTAGCCAATAGTCAGCTGTTTACCGGTGCGGGTGGACAACGTAGCGACAAACCGAACGTGCTCATTGTGATGACAGACGGACATACGAACCCCGAAAGTAAACCGTACAAAACGGTTCTCGCTCCTCTGAAGGTAGGCCGCTTTCTTAGTCATTCCATTTCTGTTACTCCCATCTTCGGATCTTCGGATCTGCGGCAGTGTTCACGGAATTAATCTTTGCAAATTTTCCGGAAATCAGTTCCAAGCATTCGGGAGTCATTGTTTTCGGACATCTTCAGTATTTTTCTGGAAAATCGGAAATTCTACAACAATAGACAAATTGTGTTGAAAAATCCCAACTATATAGAATCATAACCGTGTCACCTACCGATAAATTTCAGCAGCCCCATTCCCCCTTTCATGGTTTTAAAATAGTAAAATGCATCACTTGTGTTGGATAAAAATGTTCTGTCAACATTGCACCGGGATGGAGAGGGGGAAATGCGTATAGAATGAATTTTCAAACCCGTGCGACCAAGATTGTAGGTTTATCTTTGAAAGAAAGAGCTTCCATATAGTTTCCCAGAGTTGAGGCATCGACCCTGCATCGCAAGCTATAGGTTGTAATTTGCATAAGAGTTAAAACCATTTTTGACTTGAATTGCAGTCGTACTGTGACATTTTTAAAACTGGTAAAAGAAAAAGTGTGTTAAAGAAGGGCAGAAATATGACAAAGGTTCCTCACAACTGCCTTATTCAGGATATCAGAAAGCTAAACAAAAGTTAGACTGGTTGCATCAGAAGCCATTGAATGAAGTAATTAATGAGCGCCTGTATTCATCACACAGAACAAGCAAGTCAGGATGATAGCAGTGGGCGTGGGATCAGGGATTAATGATGACGAATTGGAAGAGATCGCTGATGGCAAACGGGAAAATGTGGTTCACGTTGACAAGTTTGACGACCTTGTCAACAACGAAAACAATGTATTGTTTGCATCTTGCGAACCAGGTAAGAGGAGAATTCAAGTAACGGAAATTTGTAAAACGCATGTTATGGTGAACTAGTAACAAAAATTCAGACAAGTTCAAAGGCGTAGTAAGTAGAAGTGGAGGAGTGCACCGCGTCCGTGCTAAAAGACGAATGATGCAAATGTGTACAGTGAGTGACCCTTGTGGAAGCTACTTCAGTCATCAGAGACTCTTGGCTAAACAGTTTAGTTCCAAATCACCAGTCGGTCTTTAATTTACGTTAAATTGTTTCAGCGATTTGACGTCGCTCACTCTTTGCCTATTTTAACTGCTGGGCGCTACGTTCTTGCAATTTTAAGATTTCAAATTAAGTTTTGCAAAGCTTGATGAAGAATTCAGGCTTGATTGCGCATTGTGTGAATCCAGAGATATAAATTAAATGATTCTTATTGTTTGTAATGTATATTCCGGATGAAAATGCAAAGTTCCAGGGAGAAATCTTCCTCTGGAGTCTCGATATTGAGATATCTGACCGCGCAATGACGTCATAAATTATCACTTACAGAGATATCAACCTAGAACCCGGAATCAGCTGTTAAAGAGAACCATTAGATATACTTGAGAACTTTCAAAAACATTGCTTTTCAGTCAAGATTCCCTTTAAAACAAGTTCGAAATAACACTTGGGTAATATAATGTACACCACATCACGCATTCATTAAGACAACGAGTCGGTCTATCAAGTTAAGGAATTGATATTGAAATTTTAGACATGTTTTTGTGTCAACAGACTCGCCCGTTCCACCTTGTCAACACGCTATGGATGTGGGCATCATTATGGACCGCTCCGGATCCGTTGGCTCTGCAGATTTCAAAAAGTCCAAAGACTTTGTTCGCACCCTAGTCCATCGATTCCAGATCTCTTCTCACGGAACTCGTGTTGGAATCATCGCGTACGAGTCCACCTCACACTTGGCTGTCAAATTCAGTGACGTGCATGCGCAGACGCCATCTGCAATGAGCGGCATCATCAACAATATTTCTTACACCGGTGGAGGAACGCGCACTGACACCGCCCTCGAGAAGGCCAACTCTGGACTGTTCAGTTCAAGGGGTGGAGATCGCGGAGATAAACCGAACGTGCTTGTTGTAATTACGGACGGAAAGACGAACCCAGGAAGCAAAGCTTATAGCACTGTCCTAGGACCACTTATTGTAAGTATGCTATTTTTTTAAAATTTCTTATTTTGCTCAATTAAGGGAGCTACTTGAAGGCTTGGGTACCATGGAATGACTACCCTATTTTTTCATGTTTGTCCTTTTGTTAATGATTACCCTTAAGGAGTTTTTTTCTTTTCGACTAAAAGTTGTTGAAGGTTTTTGTTGATCTGTAAGTAATTTTAGACAGCAATATAGCTTAGGTCCCACAAGGGCCCTACCTCCCAGGGGTTTGGGGGATAAAGGAGAAAAGATCATTTATTTCAAGGGAGCAAAGATTTTAATTTCTAGGATCAATATCAGGGAACAAGGGATCCTTTTAAAATCAGGGCGTCAGGCATGAAGCAAACGAAACATTAATCTGTTACTGTTAATTAATTCTGTTAATTTCTTCTTTGTTCCTTTGTACAAACTTGAAGGGGAGGTAGCAGTAAAGACTTTCATCTGAAAGTTGGTTGGGTTTTGTGAATGTTTTCAGAATACTCCAGTTGTCATCATATATCTTTTTTATTCATTTTCCAGGGTAAAAAGGTGAAGATGATTGCCGTTGGAGTTGGCTCTGGCATCGATTATAGCGAACTGAATGAAATTGCTAATGGCAAAGCAGAAAATGTAATCCATGTTGACAAGTTCGAGGACCTCTTTGTAAGGCTGAACAATGTACTCCGAGCTTCATGTGAAGTTGAATAACAATGTGAGTTGGATCCAAATTATTCTCTTGTTAGCTACTTGCAGAAACAACAAAGCAACTCTCTTAGGTCCTTTAAACGCCTTACTGACATTCAAGCTTTCTCATCTTCGCTCGTCGGGTAAAGAAACCAGTTTTCTTTGGCTAGCTTTTAGTCTTTTAATTGCACAAGGAATGCAAAGCCTTCTTAAGTCTGATGTAATTCAACAATTTCTTTACTAATTTGAAAGGCTTTTTTAAATAAATTCCTCCCTCGTTTAATTTTTTTCCAAACAGATTTGTCACAGTGCAAGCTGACCAAAACGACGTACAAAAGAAGAACGAAGCAGAAGACAAAGAGATTATAATAACTCATAAAGTGTCAATAAAACTTGAAGTAGAGATAAAAATGTGTCTTTCCGTCCATTACTTGCAAATCTCCAGTGGCAATTCAAGTCACGGTTTACAAGCTAACCTTGATGTAGGCTGTGAAATTTAATTTTGGTAAAAAATGGGGTTGCAATGGGTTAATTGCTGTGTGAGATGCGCCTGCAGGGAATCATGGTAGTTGTATTCATGATCTTAGACTGGATATTTGTTTTGATGAATGCAACTACCATAATTCCCTGCAGGCGTGTCCTTATTAAGGAGTTTTAGCAAGCACTGACGACGGCGACGCTGAGGGCGACGCGTTGTAAAAAATATTCGTGAACTCTTCATACATTCATCTGACATTCATGCTTACAACACGCGTTTCTCGTGTGCAGATAATCTTTTTGTACAGAAATCCAGATTACATATAAAACTTAAGTCTTTTCCTGCTTTCGGTACGAGACTATGGAATTGTCTACACCCCGATTGGCGTAGGCTCTCGAAAAGAGCATTTAAAAGAAAAATTCATAAGCTGCTTCTAACTGTACTTGAAATTGAGGACTGTTATGTTGATGCCCATTCTCTAATACTGAATTTAAACACAAGTAATTATTATACACTATAGCTTTCAAACTTACATTTAGCCGTTTATCTATTTTACACCTCTTAATTTGCTTTATACCTTTTTACTTATGTGTTTGATTAACTATTAATGTGTGTATGTTTATTTATTTAGTAGCTGTTGTTAAATCACTTTTTGCTCAGTTAATATGACTATAATTAATACAACCCGCCTAGATTAGCTATGCTACAAGCGGGTTTGTAGATATTTAAATTAAATTCTTTAAATTATGGTTAAAAATAAAGTATAAAGTATAAAAGTATAAAAGTATAAAAATGGATTTAGATTTTACCTTCGAATGTGGCAACTGTTTAGATCTTTTCATTACGCCATCTGCTCAGGCTAAATATGCAATGAGAAGGTTTAATTTCTTAGGAAAATACAAAAAATTAGCGATTGTGGCTGGTGTTCTCCAAAATACATAAAACGCGGTCATTTCACGTTGCTGTTTTGTAGAAGACGGCTAAGAAATGGACAAAGATTCCAAATGCACGTGCAGAATGTACCATTGTTTTACTCAGGTCCCGTTCACACGTATTCGGATATTTTTGAATCCGCAACTTTTTCTTTCCGGATACGGCTTCCGTCCACTCGCATCCGGAGAATTTGACAGCGAATCCGGATATTTTTAAATTCGCTCTCCAGAGTGAAAAAAAACCCGGCGTGCCCAGTTGATGAAAACCAATAATTGATAATGATCGATATCAATCAATATAATCGATATTAATTAATCGATTAATATCGGAAATCGGTGAAAATCGATTACCAAGAAAATTGTGAGTATCGATTTTCATTGATTGTCATCTATTTTAACGATTTTCATCGCTATTATCGATTTTTCTTGTTTCGTTTTAATTTCAGCGAAAAACGTTATGGACACTGAAGAGGTTAGCTTTGTTCGCGATAAAAGGAAAGGGAATCAGAGAGAACGTTAAATTGTTGATGCAGGTCAACGGTTCGTGTGAACTGCTCGTGGGACAAGTCCCTGCGACCAGTCCCTTTGTGTAAACTCTTCAAGGGACTAGATGCAGGGACTAGTCCCCACGTGTGTGCCGACCTTAAGATGCCTACTTACTTCCTAGGGTCTTCATCGAAAAACCTTGCTTGCAATGTGATTAAACCAGCTATTGAAAGCTGGCGATAACAGAACACAGGGCGAATTGTTTAAGAGTTCGTCAGCGTTACTTCTGGTTTTAAAAGTCTATGAAAAGTTTTATTTTTCTGGTTTGAAAGCGACGGATCGAGTCTCAGTATTGCCCTCCAATGTAAATAATCATCTTCGGGTTTTTTTCAGTGATCGACTTTTAAATGTTTTCCCTTTTTTACCTCGAAAACTTTTGTTTTGAGATTTCCTTTCATAATGAAAGAAATTGCTTTGATAGTTTGTTAAATGCCAAGGCTGAAGGCCTGAATTCTGTCAAATGACTTTTCCGCAATTGTCCTAAAACTTGCAAGTACAACAATGAAGATCAGTTCATTATTTCAGATTCTTTTACCTCACAAAAATTAACGTAGCTCAGAAAAGACGAAAATAACAGGTTTCTGTTTAAAGGAATTAGCCAAAAGCTGTAAATCTGCCTCAGTTATTTAGGTTCTGTGAATAAATCATTAAAAAATAGCGTAAATATTTGTTTTTCAGCGAGAGATAAATCAGTGTTAAACATACATTTCGTTTAATTTAAATCGCAAATTTTCATATATAGATATTTTAATTTATATTTTTTTTCTCTCCAGCCAATGAATTTGAAAGGTGAATGACACATTGACAGCCGTTCTTTTTTCTTTGTACTTCCAGAGCAGGTTGTCCCTCAAGTTTTTTGCGCAATACCTAAAGAATTCAACTAGAAGTAGCAAGGCATCATATTTGCAAACGATGTCAAGATTGTGACGAAATCCAACAGATGAAATGCGTAATCTCAGCGATTTTGCTTAAAGGACTGTAAAAGCTGGAGAGGTTAGGACGTCTTATAGTTTAATTCTGTACAAAAGCCTTTAACCATGACCTCATCAAAGCGTCCATACGTTTCGTAAATTATCTCATAGATTTTTACGCGTTAATTTTGATAATCCTTCTGAAAAACGTGGACACACCTTCAAGCCCAGTAGATCGTCTGTTGTATTTACAACAGTAAATATTTTCTTAGCTGCGGACAGTATTTTCAAAGAAAATCAAAATGTAGTGGTGAAATAACCTTAAAAATGAAATTTAGCTGGTAAAAGCTGTTTTCTACCGAATTCTAAAATCTTTTAATCACTGGACAAGAGCATGAATTATTTGGCAGTTACCCTTGAATCTTTGGGGGAAATTGATTCAATTAGTTATGGCTGAAAAAGCCAGTTTGTTCGAATATCCGGAACTTCGCAGATTTCATGTGGATATTCAACCAACTACCTGGCGAACTAGACCAAAAATCCTGGACATTTGCGCTGTCTTTTTACATATTCCATGAATATGAAATGGTATGTCCTTGTCAAAAATGTGCCAACATTTTCTTGTATTGTTTCAGAACAAGGCAAATGTAGACTTAACAGCAATCAGCCCTTCACCAACGTAACTAATCTGTATTCTACTTGGGTCTACAGGGGTCTTAAAAGCAAATCAAGTTTGTAACAGCATAAATGATTCACCTTGCTAAGATTACATAACATAAAATAGATAGATATTTTACCTTCCAATTTAATAACTATTTGAATCTTCATGCGCTAATATCGGTCTAATGATGTAATCAACTCCAAAAAAAATTTCGAAAAATTACGGTTGTGGCCTACGTTCACCACAATACGCAGAACTTGGTTGGGCCAAGTCCAGACCAAGCCCCCGGCGGAGGAATTTAAAAATGAAACAATCAGCGGTCAGTTTAGATTTGTGTTTCAGGAAAACTCGAGCAGAGAAATCACGTGATTATCACCTGACATCATCGTTTTAAAAAGCTTCAGTTTTCAAAATGTTCTTCGTTCATATGAAACGAAGCACTAGTGTGTGCAAATTTCTGCGGTTTTAAGAGCGTTTCCGTGACGGATTAGTGTGGACGGTAAGTGTAACCGTAGAATATAATTTAGGGAGTTTAAGAAGCTACACTACGAAGACGCCCAAGACAAATGAATTTATATTTCACCTACAATGGAATCTCGGGATACTCTTAAGTCATTTACTTTGTTTATCGCTGTCAAAGCTATCACGAAACTGAATCTGGGACAGCGCAATAAATTTGAAATAGAATTTCAAAAAAATTAGCCGTCGTTGTTCACGTTCTTCAGACAACGCAGAATTGGTCATTTCACGTTTGTTGTTTTGCCGAGGACGGCAAAGAAATGTACAAAGATTTATAACGCACGTGCACAGTCATTGTTCTGCTCATTAACCTTTTGTTTGGCGACGTTCCCGTTACCGTTGCCGTCACTGTTTTCTTACAGCCATTGTTCTGTTTATAAAACCTTTTGTCTTGTGAAGTTTTCGTTGCCATTGCCGTCGTGGTTTGGAAGATTTTAAAGTTTAAAATCTCACAACTTGAGTTCTAATAAAAATCAGAATTAATTTCCTAAGATGTAATGTATTTTCAAGAGTTCCGGTTTTAGCGTTTGAACAATTTGTTTTTCTCTCATAGGCACATCCGACAAAATCACACTTTTTGTCTAGACTGCTATCTTTAATTTTAAGGGTGCAGATTATTAGTGTCAGAAAACTAATAAGAAACTTTGGGGAGTACAAACAAGCAACGTAGCTTTCAATGATCAAAGTAGATAAGCTCTTTTTTAATTATAATAATAACAATTTTTTTTTTTGGCGGAGGCTGAATATTATTGTTTTTGATTTTATGGTGAAAATATTCTTGATAATATTTGTGTCACAGTATTCTATTTTCGAATATATATATTTGGTGTTTGTTAGCATGGAACATGCGGCTAGTCACGGTTGGTTTTGTAGCTTTTTGGATAGTTTTGCCGTTTAGAGAAAGGAAGAGTTTTTTTACGGTTTAATTAAAAAAATATAATTGTATTAGCAAATTGTCAACACACAACGTTAAAATCTCAACCTCAAGTTTATTTTTAGAACATTCGTTATAAGCTTTGCAAATTTCAGCCTCGATATTAATATAAAATATATTCATATAAAAAAGAGTGTATTGCGAGAAAATTGCTACCGGTCTCAGTAAACAAATTACCTCTCAGTCTGATGCATTAAAAACGAATCGGATGTGAATGGCAAACCCTGGCAAAAGCACTGAGGAACAATATAACAACCAAGAATTTGGTTTCACCTTAGGCCAAATTTAGACAGAGAAATGGTTATGATATGTTCTTGGACTAGTCTGTGATGCTTCATCTAGAAATCGATTACTGATATGTCTACTAATTGTTTTTGTTATTAAGCCAAAAACTTGAAATTAAGTACTACGAGTATAATTTCTTGGTACTACAGTTCAAACAATTCTAACAAGTCGTTATAAACCATCAAATTACCCGAGCGGGCAAGGTGAGATATCTTGTCCGATCAGTATTACCCGCTGTTTCTGGCAAAATAACTCGCTAGATATTTGCCTCGCTATTTTTTCTAGTGTTTATGGACCGAGACGTAGTTGAAAACGCGCAAAAAGAATGCACTTGGTCAATATCAAACCTTGTTGACCTCACACTTGGTCAATAACCCGTGTCTTGTCTCCCGGAACAAGACGTGGTTTTTAATTTAACGAAAAGATTCGTGTTTAAAGAAGATTGATTAATATCAAGAGAGGCTGAAGGGTTCACGGAGGTCTTAAATGTACTTTTTCTCATGCCATGTTGATCATTCTCGGAAGTATCAGAGAGGTCTAGAAAAATAGATTTTACACGCATTCGCATTTCCTTCAGAAAAACTGCCAAGCAACGCGACTGGTAAATTATCTGCGGACGAGTTGTTACCATGGTTAAAATTAACATCTGACGGGGGAGGAGAAGGGACGAAGGGGGGAGGAGTGTAAGGGGGAATAAAGCCTTTCTCTCTCATCTTTAACTTTCTTACCTTCTAGCTTTTCTTATTAGTATAGTATCGTGGAAGATTTCTGCAAGTCGCGTTTTATTTTGCAAGAACCTGGAAGTTAAAAATACACATAACGATCATAACAGTTGAAAGGGTACACCGATAATGCGGCACAGAAGACACGTATTAGTTTTAATATATATTGCATTTATTTTCCGTATTCAATAGAAATGTCTTGCAGATGTGACATTTGCACGTCCAGTGAGATAAATAAACAATAGTCTCCATTTGGCGCGAAAATATGCTAGGATATTTGTCCGCGGACATTATCTGTTCCGAGAAGTGAACAGTTTTCCGAGAGCGTAGCTCGAGAAAAACTGTGAGCTTCGAGGAACAGATTATGTCCAAGGACAAGTATCCGAGCACATTTTCGTCCCAAATGGAGACTTTCGGGTTTATTATCTTTCAAATCGTTTACGCAATGCGCGCAGTTTTGAAAATAGGGGTATATTCTCGGATATCCCCCAGTTTTAGCTGGGGTTATTCGGTCACGTGACCTGTTTAGACCAATCGCGCGCGAGCGGAAAGATTTGATGGATTATAATTCATGATATGGTTTTGTATTAACTTTGCAGGCATGTTACTGAGTTTTACCTTGTCGAGTAAAGATTTTAATCCTAAAGGCTAAAAGAATCCAAAAAAAATATTTATCCTCTTACGATTTCCTTTTTTTTCCATTTTCTCAAAATAGAAGCCAGTTATTATATTATGGTAAATATTTATCACCCACGCAGGTTTGGCTTGTTTTCATTCGTTAAGAGAGACGACAAAAGGAGTCGCCTTTTTGTTCTAAAGACGTTCTTACTGAGAATGATGACTTTTGTTTACACATGCAAGTCACGTCCACTGGCAAAAAAAAAACTTGATGCTTATCTTTGTTATTTTGAGTCCCATTATTCTTCACACTTCAAAAATAACAAATGTTGTCTTAAATAAAATAAACGATCCTTTCTTATTTTTTCTTCAGTTCAAAACCCCCGTAGAATATAGTCTTTATAAAATTACGCTGTTTTTTTTTAAACAGATCTCCTACCAAGGCATAGTCTTTCTTTGCTTTTTTAATTGTTCCACCTTTTGACTCTTTCTTACATATGAAATGACATTATTCATAAAAAATTTCAATATTCTGGCCTTGCTGGATAATTAATTATATAGCGCGATTAGCAAAACTTTTTTTAGTCGAATATTAGTAGCTTGGGTCCGTTAATTTATGACACTGGTTTCTCTGAATTTCAGTCAAAATAGTTGCTGCTCAATCTCTGTTAGCTTAAAGTTTCTGCTTGTTGAGGGCAGTTAGCCAACCTAAGAAGAAACACAACAATTTAAATCGTGCTTTTGTTTTAGCTCTCGACCTCTTGCGATAAAACGAAATTGTTTTGTTCGTAGACAACGCGCCCTAAATGCAAAGCAATACAAACCAATAGCATTAGTTCAAAAGTGACACTCAAACGCATTTGGCAATTACACAAAAGGGTCCCAGAGTAAAATGAATAATTAAAACTAAATATATACGAAAGATAGGAAATTGTTTATGTACATGTTAGAAAAGAAGGCTGTACATGAATCATAAATGTCTTTTTGAAAGCTTCGCGACACGGTGTGCAGTGCAAACTGACGCGAACGCAATAAAACGGCAAGGAATTTATTTAACATACAGATACTTTCTTTGGTATTAAACAGCAGTGTTTTGCGAAATCATTTAATTTGGAGAAGCCCATTCGTCGGTTATAGTACGTTTACTCTTTTTTAATTAACAATTTTCCCAATTGGTAGAAGAATTAAACAAAACGGAGAAGTGATAAAGCACATTGCAAAGCTTACTAGCCCGCCCTCCAACAAAACGTTTCAGAATTGGCAAGTTGTTAGGCATGCCCCGGTTATTGAAGCTCTAGAGAACCCTCGTCAGGTCTGCATGAAGATTCGACACTTCAATAAAGCTTATGTGTTCTCGTTGACGTTTATAGATTCAGTAAAACAGCCACCTGTCCAATATAATACGTGTTTGCTGAGTCCCCAAGAGATATAATTTACCTCGGAAAAATGGGTCCAGCATGGTGACTGACAATGTGTCATGGGAAGTGACATGGCGTAGAGTCTCGGCCAATGGTCCTCGAAATTTCTGTAATTCTTGATCGGTTTTCAACCTGTCAGCCAAAACTGATCAAACAGTGTGATTAATTTCTCTCGTAAAACGCTGCTTTTAGTTTTATTGAAATGCTATCCAGGCGTTGACGCAAACTGTTTCTAACAATTTGCCTCAGCTTATGCTCATTTACACCAAGAACTACGGGAAACATAAGGACGAAAAAAGGATCCTAGACCTCACTGACAGCTGGAGATGATCTCCTTTCTTCTCTAGTAAGTTAACTTAGAATAGATTTTCTTAATATATCGTGTTTCAGTCTTAAACTGACATATGGTGGAAATGACTCATTTTAGAAAGGGAATTCTAGCATGCACCAAAATTTTCACCATTTCTAAATAACAATAAGTATTTTTTATCCTTCGCTTGATTATAGCTTCACTTCAATTTCTCCGCACTTAGTTTTAAAACAACATATCATGTGGTAAAGTATTTCGCAGTTTAAGAAAACGTTCAAATTAACATTCCCTCTCTTGTTCAGTTTTGTTAATTGATATGAAGTAATTCTTTGCTTAAATCAGTTGAATAAATTACAAACCCAGTTGCAAAGATTATTTTTCAACTAAATAACTTAAAAAAAAGAAAAAAAACTTGCACTCTTTTCACAGTTACTTACAACTCCATTTTTTTTATTTAAAAACTCTTTAGTCTGTTCTCTGCAAGGGAACATTTGAACACGCAATATGCTATCTAGTGTATGTGGGATCGATTGATTGGCAGACAGTCTCGCAAATAGCACAGCTCTATCTATATAGTGGTTTCATATCACAAAAAAGCTCTGAATTTTTCTTTCTCCACTCATTTTTATTATCGGCTTAAATCGGAAAAACAGCTACTAAAGTCATTCTTAATTTTACTTTCCATACTTAGCTCACTTACAATATTCTTAGTCGCGTTTATCACCTATCATGACATCTCCTTGTGAATTTAACATCGAATCGCTGCTCGACGCTTTCGAAGGCGAGTCGATTGAGCAATCGCGTGGGTTGCTGGGCTGAGAAAATATTAATATTACCAAAACTAAGAAATGTCGAGTAAAATTTTTTATCTTAGAGGTAGTTGGTCCCCTTTGAGGGAATAGAAGTGTGGTAATAATTTCAGAAATACATTCAATATTGAACAGATGTAGTTACAAGTAATTGAACATGAGTTACTTTTCAGCCAATTTGTTATGACATCGTGTTTTGACTCTACTGAAAAATTACAAAGTTTCTAACAAGTAAATTACAGCGGGATTTGAACCAAATGGAATTCAAAACACTAAAACCCTCCCGTTATACAAATCTGCTTCAATCTGTGATATCCTCGTACTGCTTGTGAAAAAATCACAGAACGCAGTTTGGGTTCGTTTAAAATTTATATATTAGGATTTGAAGGCAACCATCGAGGGACTTCTGAATTTGATTGCAATTTTTCAATCTGCAACTAGTTCGATCTGTGATGCAAAGGCTCAATAAACAAGGTTGCTGAATTAATTTTTGCCTTGTTCAGTAGTGGCTTCTTTATTGTGTAAAAAATCCGATTTTTTTACGGAGGGCCTTGCGTAATTTTAAAATAAAAGGCCCAAGACAGCTGAAAATGTTTTATCACTTACTAGCTCACTTGTTTAGTTTGTTAGTTTCATATTTGCTTAGCTTTATTGATAAACATAAATGTCAAATTTTAATTATTCAAGGCCTTCTTTTACTTTGGCGTAAAGCATTGCTTTTGAAATCGATTCATTTTCCCTGCGCCGTGTGATAATTGCCAGTTGAAGTTACCAAATTGGTTGTTAAAAGATTCCCGGCGTAACCAACGCGCTTAAAGCTCTACAATTACTGTTTATCCTTGACCAATTCACCACCCGAAAAATTTAAGTGTCATGTTGGTTTTTAATGAAATCTCAATTCAATGGATAATCTCGCAAAATTACGCAAGATCGTACTGTGAACTGGAAGCAATGTCAGGTTTTTAGTGAAAACAAACAAAGATCAAAAGCAATTTGTTTTTCCTTCCTGGGAAAACACAAAATAGAAGCAAATATTTCCTGTAATTATATAGATCGGTAAAATGAAAGAGAAAATGTTATCTCAGGGTGAAAATTCATTGAACAAAATATTTGGGAAGCCCCAGAACACTGGAGTCTATCCAGGAAAGGTATCAGACTTCATTTCCTAAAGCGACAATTCAATTTCATCATTATATTACAGAAAAATCTCCCTGGGTCCGGTGTATACCGGGAACTGTAAGTGGATGCATGGTTATTACTCGGATATTACAATCGACATCAGACAGCTTCCATGATCAATGATAATTTTTTCTGCCTGTGGGGTCGTAAAAAAGACGTTGTCTCGTAAAAGGGAATTTTAAGGAATATTCAAACCGGCCGCTGTCGGAAATTCTGGTGACTTTTTTTTATTCGTCGTCATTAGAAAGGGTATATATGCTATAATAATAATCATGTTCATAAATTGGAATTGATTGTCAGGACAATTATTTACTTTCGATCCGATTCATTTTCCGTGCGGTTTTTCTAGGAAACGCATTTTCATGGGTTGAAAACGCAATTTGAATTGAGGCTGTTTTTCATCTGATGCAATCAGTGAAAAATGGGTGCAAAGACGATCTCTTATCCGTATTTAGCCAGGTCTTTTCTTTTCATTCCTAACTTGAGCCTGCGGAGGGGGATCACCTCCTTACCTTCTCTTGCGCAAACCTATTGATTTTATGGTAATCAAACTTACAGTGCGTTCAAAGCATCCTAACTTATTTACTTTAGTGATATCCACCGATAAATCACTCTTTAGTCATGAAGACTTATCGCGGATAAGATCTCGCATTTCGAACAATTCCCCCATCTTGGATTTGGATCCCTCATATTGCATTTGAAATTAAAGAAAAAAATGAACGACTCCAAAATAAATTTAATCAATTACCAAAGAAGGAATTAAAAACAAGTAACGAAGAAGTAAAATTTAACAAAAAGTGAACAAATTTATGGCCGGATAAAACTTAAATAATACATATGCATGGTTAGAGTATATCTCTACTTCTTCTAATTCTATTGACACCCTAAGTAACTTTTAGCCCAACGCCAAATTGTTTTAAGCGTTTAGGCGAGCAGCCTAAGAATTTCGCGGTTTTAAGATTTAAACGGCCCAAAACAGTCTTCAATCAAAATCGCTGTTAAAGAATAGACCTTGCCACGGCTTTCGACGCCATTTTGAAGGGTAACAAAGCGGTCAGAAATTACAGTGTTTGTATGGAAATCCTATGGCAAATAACTTTTCGCAAAATCGAATTTTACACAATTTGTGACACGCAGTGTTAAAATACTGGGTTGGAATATTGTGTTCACCAAGTTTGAAGGATGTAGCTTGGCTCAGTTAATTTTTTCTAATTTTCCATACATTTGCCTGTAAATTTGGCCCGGAGCACGCCCTTCGCAAAATAATAATAGTAATAACTGCAGACAAAAGTATGAAAAATTAGAAAAGTTAACTGAGCGTCTTCTAGCCAAGCTACATCTTTAAACGCTAAAGGAATACATTCTTCTATAGAGTCTTTTAGCTTTGCGATTACTCTTCAATGCACTTGACAAAGTTAATTATTACGAGAAAACTCGCAGCGAACATCCAACCATCGACTTATTTAATTTTACACAGCGTCATACAAGAAAATTAACTTTTATCCTACATCTGCAGTGCATTTTGAAATTCCACTGGAAGTTGTAAGAAAAATAACCTGTGTTCTTAAAAAAAAATTTTCCTCGACAGAAATGTCTACTTCGTTTGGATACAGTTCTAATGACTTCATTTCTTCTTGCTCACAGGAATGATTGAAGAAGACAATTTGACCACCCCCACACCAGACAGTCCGTCCTCGGACCCTCTGGGGCGCACAGAGCCGCAAGTATGGGTCGAGTTGTCTTTGGGAATCCTGATTTGTTTAGTGGCATTCACCGGGAACACCTTGGTGGTGATCGCAATTCATTATGACCGAAGGCTCAACACAATCACCAACATGCTGATCGAGAATCTGGCCTTCACAGACATATTCATGGCTTCTCTGCACATGCCCTTCTGGCTGATCAGTCTCCGCTATGGACGCTGGGTATTTGGCCATGCTCTTTGCCAGTTGGTAGGTTTAACGCAGTTGATATTCGGCATCTCGTCGCTATTCACCATGACAGGAATTGCATTCAACCGCTACTTCAACATAGTCAGGCGAAACCTGTACCTGAAATATTTCTCCACTAAGAAAACCACTTACTTCATGATCCTCTTTGCATGGGTGGGTCCCACAATCGCCACCACACCACAGCTCTACGGCTGGGGCGAGATCGCTTACCATGATCTCTTTTCTGACTGCACTTGCGTATGGAACCTGCCCGACGTCTCTTACATCGTAACACTTTGCGTGATGACCATTTTCCTCGCAGCTGCCATAATATCGTGGTGTTACTATACCATTTACAAAACTGTCAAAGCCAGTGCGCAGAGGATGCAGGGACATGCTGCCAAGAGCAACGTGCAAAGCAATGCGTCTACCAAATCAAGCGAAAAAACGGAGGCAAAAGTCCTTAAGACCTCGTTTGTGGTTGTGTGTGTTTACATGACGTGTTGGACGCCTCTCTCTGTGATAGGTTTCATCGAAGTGTTCGGAGGAGAGAGTCCACGCGGGGCCCATTTGTTTGCTTACTACTTCGTGTTCTGCAGCAGCCTTACCAACCCCTTCATATACGGTATCATGAACCCGCAGTTCCAGCAAACCTTCAAGAAGATGCTTCGTATACGAGTCAACGACGTGCAACCTGTCTCCAGCCGTGCAAACGACAAAGGCACGAAAAGTACGGCGTTGGATGGCCAGCCAATTGAGGATATACCAAGCATATCTATAGAGACAGTTCCAGTGTTTCGAATCCAAAACCCTGTTGAGACGACTTCGAGCCGCAATGCCACTGACAAAGCTGAGGCGTTGGTAAATAGTTTGCCTGAAGATGAAGATAATTCTAACGCACCTGCGAAGCCCTTGATATTGAAACGGGACCAAGCTTGGAAATAATCAATGAAGTGGTCCATATAGGCAATATCTTTGCAGTTATTGAGATACTTAACTATGCTTTACTCTATTGCTTCCATATTTTTACAGTGTAAAACAATATAAACTTATTATAACTTTTTGTTCAGTAATGATAAGTTTCAAAATTAAAAGTGATTAGGGTCTGTGATTGGCCAAAATGCCTGAAGTAAAAATAGATTACTTCATAGAAAGTGCGACGTACGGATTTTTATTCACGAGTTGCAAGACTTTGGAAAAACGAACGAGTGAGTAATAAAAATCCGTACAAAGCACTTTCTATGCTGTAATTTGTTTATTGTATATATATAACGAAATTAAACACACCCATTAAATCAGTTTTAGTTTTTTTTCCGGCACCATAAGTTTACATGCAGAACGCTGAGAACGTAATGAATGACCGAGCGTAATAAAAAACAAATCCGCTTTCCAGTCCAGATACAGGCGGACAACGAGCCTACACAAGCTTAAATATGATAGGAGAATTCGTAAATACATAGTGAGAAATCTTTTCGTTTGTCCATAATTACTGTCAGATTCATTCATGTCATGGCGACGCTTCGCGCTGTGCAAAGACAAATTCGGATTCTGTTGACTTACAGTTTAAATTTGAATGTTCCTCCTTGAATGTTGTTGGCTTTCTGGTGTTAAATTTACTTCCTCGGTTTCTTGAATGGCCATTGATTCTCAAACTGAAGTTCTAGCGCTCAAGATATTTGTTGGATATATTCCATTGCTGTTTTTCCGAAAGTAAAGTACAACGGGAACCGAAACCATGTTATCGACACAAACTTCAAGCGGACGCTGATTTCAAGCCCGCGCTTCTCGGAAGCCATTAGAGTGCTTAACTCTGATTGGCTAAGTGATCCTATCATGAACGGTGATTGGTTATATTTTTCACATGTGAAGAACGCTATACGCAAACCTGATTGGACGTATCGCTTTTTTCACCGGTGAAAATATAGCACATATAGAATTCTATTTGCAAGGTTTATTGCCCAAAATTCTCGCTATATATACAATAAAGGACCCTCTTCAATGGCCATTGCATAACTTTAGGAAATCAATTTGAAATGTTTAACAATTAGCTGGAGAGCGGCTGAACTTCTCATGTAGGAAAAATGTTTGTTACTGCCCATTCCTCTGTACTGCCTACCTTCACCAGCAAGGCATCAACCCATTCATTGGGTTCTTCGCTATTCATTCATACCGAGAATTTTTAGGAACAAATGCCAATGTTATAGCATCCAAAGTGGGTCAATAAGTGGGTACACACATGATTTTTGACACCGGCATATACTATAGTTAGATTGTTATATTATATACTTGAGCATAAACGCTTTCAAAAATCCTGAAAAGTCTTTTCTTTCCTGAATCCATGTCCATTTCCTAAACACAACACTCTAGATTCAATAGTAAGATAATAGCACGAAAGTGAGATTCTGGGAGAATCGGGAGATCTTCTCCAAAGCTTAGCTCTTTTTCCAAACATTGCAGAGGAGCAAATGGCACGGTCACATCCTGGGAAAGTTTCCGAAATATCGAACAATTTTTTTTTAGGATCAGCTGTAGATCTGCCAATGCGGTTTCAAATTCGCAATGTGAGTCTCTGAATAGGCTTGAACAGAAATGACTTGGATTGATTTACATTGTGTTAATAAACTGTTAATAAAAATATTGATCTGCGCCGCAAAGATCTAGTTGGGCAAAGGACGACATTTCACAGTCCATTGTCTGACAAGACACGACTGTGAGCAGCTGAAAAATATGGTCTCTTTGCAAAAGCCCAAAGAATACTTCAATATTTGGCCTCTCGAAATAACTTGAACATATTGCTGAGAAGGAAGGCCTCGCTGTTAAACTAATTTAAATAACGGTGAAAGGGAGTTAAACCAGCTGACGAGTTTGTTCTTACTTTTTAGAGCCACGTTGCCTCTTCAGAACTTCTTATTACATTCGCTTCCGGTACCATGCACTTCTATCTCTTAAGTGGCTTGGGTTACTTATTCTTTTGTTTGTTTTATTGCTCTCTAATTCTCGTTCCAAAGTCCGGCATTTATCGGTCTTAGCCAGCTGCGGTTTATCGCGAGGAAAAAGTGAGATTTTATTGTCTAGATTCTCTCTCCAATGGCACGCTGTTTCCCTTTCAAAAGTTTCCCTATTTCTTCGCTGTAAACATGGTCGATTACGGCGCATATAGACATAACAAAATAAATTTCACAGGAGTGACTGAGATTCTGACCGCAAGAGGCATTCATGTGTTTTGTTGTGGAGGGTTTCTCTGAAACTTCTCCCCGTATATGTAAGGAAGTTTCAACTTCTCGAAGATCATGAGGTGCTGTGATCGGACGGTTTGTGTCAGAGATCAACCAGTGATACTTTGAGAACGGAATTAAGCATTAATTCAAGAAACGATCATAGTCCAAGAATCTAGCCTATCAAATGATGTCTCCAGACCCATCTTTTCCTCGTATTGATGCTCCGAAGGCTAAGAGAGACAGGCGGCTCAGAGAATGACAACGTTGTTTTCTCAGGAAATTCCATTAGGCCTTGCGAGAGAAGCCTGGTGCCCCCAGTCCAATATTTATTTTCCTCGTTTTATGCTTACTTAGCAAAGACTCGAGGCTCGGTCAAATACCCAGGTCTCCGCTTAGAATGCGAGAAAACTCTTTCGGGAGTTAGAGGATGGACGTCTATGCACCATTAACCAAACTGGCATTTCCCAGCATGTCTTTTCTTTAAGGTCTGGTCTTCATACAGAAGATGTCCGTTAGTGAGGCAGGCATCTATAGTAGCGAACTTATCTTGTTGTTGCGTAAATGTTCTCTGACCAGAAAGATCAAAAATCAATTCCGTAGTGCGTAAGAAGATAGCTGTTAATATTCCGGCAAGGTAGCTATCTAAATATTTTCTTGGAACGTGCCCACAAGCAAATTTTACCCTGTCTTTATCTCTCGCTGGCTTTCCTGGCGTTGTTTATACTTTTAAAAGATTGATAGCCCTTTTAAGCAACTTAGAGAAAAATTTCCTCCAAAAGGTCCGAGAAAATGGTGAGTCGACACTATACTGAATGCAAAATGCTCTGCCACAGTTCGAGCCTTTCATTGATTTCTTATCCTCCACAAACACGTTAGGATCTACTTTTTTTGCTCAGAGGCTAAAACCCGAGAAGGCATTATAGTCTCCCCTGCGTATACGTATAAAGAATGTGTGAAATATTGGTGTAGTATGCGAATCAATCCCGATTTGAAGAAACTAGGCGCGCGCGGTGGTCCCGGTTAATTTTTCAGTCAGCTCGCAAGGCAATGCTACATGGGTAATTCTTGCAACCACAAACACGAGGAGAAGATCGAGGAAGATACTATTTGCTGCACAAGAAGAGAGGAAGATATTTGTCAAAATATATTTTAGGGCGGTTATCTGTCACCACAGTAATTTCTACATATCTTAAATTCAAAGGTTATTCAGCAGTATCAGATTGAACTGTTTGGTACAGAAGTTGATTTGTCGGACACAAATCAGCAACGGGGTCGACTGACTCGACCCAAACACCACACGTATAAAGATCACGCTTATTTGGATTGCTTATTTTTATTGAGTAATTCTACGTGGCGTAGAGCCTATGTGACGGCTGGGTTGACTGGCAGGGTTCCAAATGTATAATGTAAATGTTTTGCGGCATTTTCGATGAGGAGAAAAAGCATCACTCTAATTTGCATATATGGCGACAGTAACGCGATACTTCTGTTTACATCCCGGGAAAAAATCTCGACTTCTGTTCTGCTTTCGCGATACGTTTGCTCTTATTGTTCTCGCATATCAGGACAAATAGTTTGTTTCAGTTTCAAACTAGAACAACAAAGTGGTTTAATATTTTTTTTCCAGAATGCATTTCGTGAGATTATTATGTAAAGAATATCATGTGATAGAATGAGTTAAACAGAATGTGTTGGTTTAGTTAACTTAGTTGTTTCTTTGGATCATATTTATGATAAGATGCCCAAGTTACTTGAACAGTATGAGTGATATAGTTTACAAAAAAATACAAAATTTCAGTTCGTACAATAAATAATAGTTTCCTTATACGCTGTGGAATTTTTATAAGAATTCTATACCCTTGACGGATAAAATAGAAGCGGGGACACGTTTAGTGAGAACTATTACTAGTCTTAAAAATTGTGGACTGGTCATTCCGAATTTCCTGTGGGCATTTCCACGGTTTGCATTATCTCCCGCAAGAAAAGTTCGCAAGTTTCTTATCTCACGAAAATAATTCTTCATTCGGTCGATCAGGTAAATATCTCGGAAGAGTGTACTTTAATTTAAAAAATAATCGTGAATGCGTGTTTGATTTCTTTGCATCAAGCAGCCAACAGTAACAAGGCAGCCACTTCATAACCACTTCAGGATGACTAGCAATAGAGTTATTGTTTGCTCTTGTTTAGTTTGCTCTATGGAATTCCCTCTCGTGAAATTGAGAAACTTCAGAGATTGCAGAATACCGCGGCAAGACTAACTGTGTGCATAAAGAAGACTGATCACATTACTCAACAAAATTTCTCAAATTGCACTCGCCTAAAGGCTCGTGCAATTTTGAGAACTTTCAAAATCACTCGTACCTATTAATCACGAATTGTAATCGAGGTCGTGCGATTTCCTATACTTATATTATTATCATCATCATCATCATCATCATCATCATCATTATTAATCTTGAATCTTGAATCTTGAATCAGTAGAGTTATCAGGTTAATATCTCTGAAGAGTTTACTCCAGATAATTGTGAATGCGTGTTTGATTTCTTGAATTTAAGATTTTGCTGTGTAAATGTTGGTGGGAAATGTGCTCAAGCAGGAATTGAGCGAGATCCGATCCTACCTGGTGGAAAACTGACTGTTCCATTCGGCATTCGGTACTTCAAACCGAAATTTGTGATGGAATGGAATGCGCCCCTCGTTTTGAATTGATTTGCGTTACTCCGCCAAACGTGAAACAAATGTCCTTGAAATAACGAGATTTTTTCCCTGTATACCCGGCGTCGACAAAATCTGAATAGGACTGGACTGCACAGGATCATGGATCGGACCACGGATCGGATCACGGACCAGATCAAGAAAAAAATTGAAAAGAAATTTAAAATTAAATATTCAAAATTCAAAATTTTGCTGAGCAAATAACGCTAGAGTGACTACTGTGAGCAGAACGTTTTTAATTTAGGTGTGATATTCCTCAGTTTAAAGGAGCTCAGTCACGTTTGAAAAGCTTAGCACAACTTTTCAAATTCGTTGTTTGCAATCCGCGTCAATCTTCTCCATCCTTAACCATCCTTGTTCCTTTATGGTTTATTATCGTCTCTGATGTTTTTCTATCTTTACAAAGTGTTATTTTTAGGTTTCCTTCAATTTAACGGTTATTTTTTTCGATGTTCAAAATAACTCAAGATGCCGTGACTGAGCTCCTTTAAGTTATCTCTCTTATCTGCAATAATAATATCAAAGGTAAACTGTCACTGAAACGAGCAAGCATGGTAATAATAAGATGAACGTATAAATCGAAACAAAAAATTAAAAACACACTAAACAAAATAAACACCTGAAGGGGCATCGAATGGTCTTTGCGACCATTTGCGAGCATGCGAGCAGGGCGTTTTTTTTTGCGAGCACGAGCAGTGATCAATTTTTTAACGCGAGCAGCGAGCACTTTTTAGAAATTACAAATGGCGAGTAACCTAGCTGACTTTCAAAACAGGACAACAGGCGCAAAGCTAAGCAACATGATAAGGCCTTATCGCGGTTCAACCATTCTCATCAGCTTACAGCCAATAGCCCTTTCACGGTTAATTCTCCTCATTTGCGTTACAGTATAATCCAACGTGACGTGGATGCGAAGCGATTTCGGGCTACATCTACCAAATAGCTTGAAAATTGCCTCACATACATGTTAGACTTTATTGTAAAGCAAACAAGTAAAGCTAACCTTGAAAAGAGCTATTATGCCTTGTTTCTATGCCGTTTGCAGCAAAATTACTTAACCTAGCTTCACGATAGTCAGTGGGTGGACGCTAAACGGGATCTAAAGATTTCTAAGGCCCTGGAGCCCGTTTCTCGAAAGACCCGGTAACTTAATGGGCCCGAAATCAGATTTTGAAATCAAAATCTCAAGAAAAGTAGGGTGTGTTCTGACCTTTAATAAAGTGCAATTTGTTTCTTTAAAAAGCTAATAACTTTACTGTATAATATTCAAAACTCTTGAAACCCCCATCTGGGGCCCATTTCTCGAAAGCCCCGGAAACTTTTCGGGCCCGTAAAGCCATAACAAAATCTCGAACCTTACGTTTACAAAGCTGTTTTATTCACATATTCTTAATATCAACAGAGGTTCTCTTTATACAAGAAGTTTCAGG
>JAHPZR010030227.1:37500-52500 GCA_019787425.1 Platygyra sinensis | reverse complement strand
TTCATTTTGTGACGCGAAGCTTCGAGGTTGGTCTTAAATTTTGAGCTCCAAATGAAAAGTAGCATTTCGACAGAATTAAGTTATTATTTATTTCCAGCCAAACGAAATATGATTTGTTTTACACTAAGACCTACTTTACCTGAGAATATGAGCCCAATTGATTGGCTGTTGCCGCTATATGTTTCACACGTTCAAACAGACAATGTACCGCATCGCAACACCAGCTGAAAACAAAAAAAGAAACCTGGAAAAATATTTAGCATCTTAAAACCGATAAATGGTACACAAAAGCGAAGCGGCCAACACAAAGGAGCACTCCTTCGTAAAGTATTTCTTCAATTTGATTCCATTGAGAAAACACAATCTTAAGCCTGATTGCTCTAAGTTACAACTGTCAAAATGGCGGCTCTTCAACACCCACTAAAACGAGGCTCGCGTAATTATCAAACGCGCCAAATAATAGGCATACATTCAGGTTACACCAATCTTCTTATCTATATAGGATCTAATTAGTGCAAGCAACAACAACAACAACAACACAAGATTTATTTGAACTGTAGTGCCTAGAATTCCAACCGTAAACAGACAAAGTTCTGGACCGAGCTTTTCAAAGCCTGATTAAGCTAACCCAGGGTTAGCAAGAATTTTGATTTCTGTTTTGTAACGTTTTGGTGGGAATGAGGTGTTCTGTTTATATTGTTTGCCCTGCAGTTTTGAGCTGTATTAATCTCAAACTACACCAAACGTTAGAGATGAAAAACATTTTCAAACAAGCAAAAATAATGCTGCCGTTAACGTTTAATCCTGGTTTAACGTTAACCGGCTGTCGAACAACCCGCCCCTGGCTGCCAACCTAGTGTGAGCTCCTCACACACAAAATCTAAATAGTAAGATTAGGAATAAGGCCCTTGCTGGATTAACTTTCTTACTCTTCATCCTCTCTTGTGTAATTCTATGTAAAATGACCCTAAAATAGGTTAGTTTGGACGATGATTAATCCACGGTTTAGGGCCGGGCTTTTAAAAAGCTGGTTAACGTAAACCCAAGATTAAACGTTAACTGAAGTCACCATTTTTCTTCTTTAAAAATGTTTTCACCTCTTACGTTTGGTGCTAAATTTGACACTAGTACAGCTCAAAAACTGAAGGGCGAACAGTATAAACAGAACACCTCGCCAAAAAGTTACAAAACTGAAATCAAAATTCTCGCTAACCCTGGGTTAGCTTAAAACCCGGCCTGGCGTCCATTCCGGATTGCACTTCATAAATGTACACTAGCTAGACTAAGTTTTAAACAGACCACTGTCTACTTAACAGAATGAAACAACTGAAAACAGAATTTTCACTGTACAAGAAAACCCATATTTATCAATATCGCTAAGATTATAAGTTGCGCCTAAGATGACGTTCACAGGGCCTTCAATTCCTTCAGATCATTCACCGATCTTAATATGTTATGCGGTAAAGTATACAAAAGCCCCGCGTACCTCAATATTATGATACACGACTCGGCATGTAAACGGTTCAACACACGGAATTATCACAGTTCTAACAAAAAACTAAACACTGCAGTCAGACAGTCCATCATAAGAGTGAATCATGTGTGAGCTGAATAAACTAAAATTGACTTTTGAAGAGTGCGCCAGCTCTACATGCAATCCAAAAACAATTAAACTACACTCGACCAGCTGTTAAAGGTTCGGTTACCACACGGGAATATCATAGTTCTAATAAACATCAAGACTGCATGCATAAAGAGAGCAAATCCTTAGCGGGACTGAATCTTTTGAACTCTTAGTGTTAATAGTGTGAGCTTTCTATACAGAATTGTGTTCAGTAGCATAAATACCGATTTCATGTTATTTATATCTTTATTTATGTACCATTATAATGACTCTTAATTTTTAAATAGTAAAAAACATTGCAAAACAGTTTCAAAAATGTGTTTTGAAATTTGGCCTTTCATAAGCTAGTTTTAATAACTGACAGTCACTAGTCGTCAGGTAAAGCACAGGAAGCAACTAATAAAAAGATCGAGGCAAGCCAGGGGCCGGATGTTTCGTTATTTGTTCATAGACAATTGCAGAAACGTGAGAGGACCGGGACGAGTTTCGTATATTGATTAGATTGAAAATCTAAACACTTCAACTGAAATGTTACTGAATGAAAAGCTACCCAGCAAAGTTTACCACCGTTTTCGTTGATACGCGACTTTCGAAAACAAAACAAGTAGCGGAGACCTTTCCAAAATTTCCGTCAATCATACATGTTATCGACAGATCGGATCGAAATCCACCAATCACAGCCCGCTAGCATGACGTAAAGAAGGTCTGAAGGTCACACTAGTGATTGCTGGATTTCGATCCGATCTGTCGATAGAACGCAAGACTGACGGAAATTTTGGGAAAAGTTTCCGCGGGTATTTGTTTTCCAAAGTTGCGTAATCAACGAAAACGGTGGTTTAATGGGAGAGCCTCGCAAAAGTTGCAAAATTCACATACAAATCCTTATAACTTTGTGGCTTGTCTACCCAATCCAAAACAAACTCTCTATTTTAGGTGATATTTGAAGAGTTACCATTTTGGCAATTTCCTCCTCTAAATACTTTTATTCTTGGTAAAGACTCTCAAATTTAGCGTTGATCTTTCATTTGAATATATGAGTTTTTCAAACAAACGGAAAACAACCATGCTCTTCCCCAGTCCTCTCACGTTTCTGCAATTGCCTATCGTGATATTGCACAAATTAATATAACTACCGGAAATGGCCTTTGATATCCACTAAAAGGTGGACCAACCTGTGTGCTAATCTACATAGTAATATTCGTAGCAAGAAGTACTAATAACATTATTTTTCGGTTACATCAGTATTGGCCGTGACATCCTGCTCCCTCGTCCTCGCAGCTTTAATTTGCAGTTTGTTGTTGTTGTTATTGTTGTTGTTCTTTTTGTTGTCCTACTACTACACCTGCTTCTATATACACCTGTTTCTCTGGTCGGTTAAGAGAACATTTCATGTATTTGCAAACTTGGTCAAAAAGGCGGAGAAACCTGACAGAGCTCATGCTATCTCGATGATTCAATCGACATGATAATCTACATTCGCTTTTTTCACCGTTCCCATAATACATCTTGTTTACCCCCCAAAATTTTTACATAAGAATTGTTTTTAACCTCTCTTGGGACGCTTGTAAGTCTCAAGAGAAATTGAAAACAATGCTTATGTAAAAATTTTGGGGGTGTAAACGAGATGTATTATGGGATCGTGAAAACAGTCAATACAAAAAATACAAATAGCATTACTTTTTTTCCTGTCGCAAATATTATCTTTGTTTTAAATTTTGAGTTTGTGTTATCTAATAAGTATAGGTCCTTTGTCTCAAGTTGTTTGTTACGTTCTATGAAAGTTTTCCGGGTTTCTTAAGTCTTCCTGTCAGCTGCAGTAGGTGCTGCCATATGCTATATAAGGTCATTTCCGGTGTAATGCTGCGTCAAGGTTCATGGATATAAAGGCGTTTCACTTGAACTGTGGAGCACTCTGAAACGCTGTCACGTTCTCATTGTCTGACGAGAAAAAACCGTTTGATGAAGAGATACAAAACCAGTGTTCGTGAAATGGAACGTCGTGTTGTTGTAGCCACCTTTGCTTTCGTGCTCTATCTCGCCAGCTTCGCTTCCAAAACATCCGCCGCCTGCAAACGAATCTCTTACACTAGCGATGCGTGCAGAAGCGCAAACTACATCAAGCTCGATCTGCCAGGAGATATAAAGATAGACAAAGGCGGATCAGGGTGGCCAACCTATAAGATAATCAAACTCCCAAAGGACATGAGCGAAATCTACTGGTACTGTGGATCATCCAGGGAGCGCACTGGCTTGGGAGGTTCAGCCAATCAGCTAAGGATTACATACCACAGTAGGCGGTAGTATCCAATGGTCGGCTTATACATGCCCCCGCCGCAGGTGCGAGATCAAAGATACAACCTATGACTGGTGCCGCAGTAGTGATTGCATCATACGTGCAGGGCAAAGCAATATACAAGAACTCCCGCGACCAAGTGATCAAGCTCCCAGGGGTACAAATACATGTGTATTGGTACTGTGGAAGCAGCCGTGAGCGCACAGGATTTGGGATTCTAGCCAACGAGCTGAGTATTACATACTCGAACAATGGCCAAATCGCATGGACCATAAAAAGATGCTACGATGAGTGAACAGTCACGTATCCGTTTCCAGAGCATCTGTTGTTGTTGTTTTTTAAGGTGCAGTGTGTTTTGCGATGAGTGTATTTATAGGACGCTTTTTTATCAGTATTGTGTGCAAGATATATTAATGAATCCAAAAAAACGAGTTAGTGCATGTTATTCTAGCCTACTTGTCCTTTGATAATAAGTAACAGTTTAAGTTAACCTTCTTACAACCAATATCAAATTATAGCGCTCTAAATATTTTTATTCAAGTATTTGTAAAGAGCTTTCATTAGAACATACTGGTTGTAATTTCGAATTTTATTTGGCCAATCAGTTTTAAAAGTTAGAACTACATGACACGATTTTATCGATTTGACACTGGATGAAAAGTTTCAAAGTGCTACGTGAAAATAACAACTAGTTCTCCATTCGTATTTTAATTTAATGACTAAGCAAATAAAAATGATTAGCTCATTCAATTGTGCTCATTCAACGCTGACGCAGGGAGTGGTTGGGTTGAAGTGCCTTTCAATCAAAACCATCTAAGAAACTTTCGCGCAGAGAAGCACGGAACACGGGCAACTGAATAACATTTTATTTCGTTACTATCCCTTCATCTGCTAAGAAATACTTAAAGTTTCTCAATTCATTCGCTTCTCGACCGTTTCTTTCCAAAACCTTTAATTGTTTGCTTAAAAAACGTTTGAGATGGTTATTAGTCCAGACTGAACGCGATCAAAGAATGTGCCAGCATGGGGAGAAGTTTTAATGTCTGATTATTTCCCTTGGCCTTGGAAAACTTTCGGACAAGCCTGCCTGGAGTTCCCATTAAAACTTATCTAATATCACCAGTTAATTATCGTACGATGCTTTTAGTTTTCGCGGATAGAATGATAAATGAATTTAGCTCGTTTTTGTATAGTTTTGCAATTAGTATGAATTAGTTCTCCGTTGAGTACCATGCATTGATGAAGATCTGTGTACAATTTGCTTTTTGACTTATCCAGTACTCGTGCAGATACTTAGAAACGTTCCTGCTCTGTTTAAGTGTCTAAAAGAGTGCACTGTTCTCCCTTTTTCCGCAATGTAGAAAAGATGAGTACTGCTAGACAAGTATTTTTTTTCCTCTGCTCTCTTCGTTTACTTTTCCTTGGGTTTTTCAGGCTGATTGGAGTCATAATTATAAAACCCCTGTCTTGGTGTAAAATGGTACAATTTTCATCAGCCAGCTACAGTTAGCTGGTTTTGCCTACTCCGTAATGTGAACTTAAATCAAGCGGAAATATGTGATTGGAACTTAGGAATACTAAAGTGAAATTGATCTTTAATCGTAGGACTAACTACGTGTAGTTACAGATCACCATTCCAACGACTCAGTGAATTTAGATTTGATTGAATACATTCGTTATTCGGTAAATGAGACAAAATGTTACATTGATCGTTAATTCTACTTTCATTTCACGCTAACATGGAAAACATAGCCGTTTTCTAGACCTACTAAAGAGCACATGAAGCATGTAATACAGAATACATGCTATTGAGCAAATGCCGCCTAATAGCTGTGGTATATTAAACGTATAGAACATGACTCAAACAACTTACTTATTAAAGGCTTATTTTTCTTAGTAATTAAAAGGTTGACCGGTGGAATAAGACCTGACAATTAATCTGGCCCTGGTTGTTCAAAGGCTGGATAATGCTATCCAGCGAATAAATCACTATCCAGCGGATAAGTGTTGACAAAACAAACCACGCTATCCACTGGATAGTGATTTATCCGGTGGATAGTGTTATCCACTCTTCGAACAACCGGGGCGAGGAGTGGCAAGCCTAAGAACGTCTGCGTGGGAGGCTAGGTAAATACGTACCGTTTTAAGAGTGCGTGAGCTTTTTCATGAAACGCCCAAAATGAATATTTTTATTGGTTTCTTATTTACAACGATTTATCTGCGACACATATAGCTAGTTTTTAACAGATCCCTGCCTACTTAAAGAAACAAAGCAACTGATAGTGTAGATCATAAGGTGCGCTTAAGATGACGTTTCTGCAGGATCTTGAACTCCTATCTGTTCATTCACTGATCTTATGTTACGCGGAAAATATACAGATTGTCCGCGTACCAATATCACGATACACCTGACTCGACCTGTAAACGGTTTAACACAAGGAATTATCAGAGTTTCTTATAATAAACACGAAACACTGCAGTCAGACAGACCATCGAAAAGCAGATCCCATGTGAGCTGAATCACCTAAAATTTACCTTTGACTAGTGGGTAGGTTCTGTTTTTATACCAAAAAAAATTAATTGCAATTCTCACTATATCATATACTCGACCAGCTGTAAAAGGTTTTAACAAGCCGGATTATTACACTTGTAATAAACACGAAACGCAGCCGAAACGCTGCAGTCAGAAAGACCATTAAAACTGTATCAAGAGAGCAAATCCTTAGCGAAATCAATCTCTTAAACTCTCAAGCGTTATTTGTGTGAGATTTCTATATAGAATTGTTATTATTTAACAACAAAAATGATTTTATGTCATTTTTTTGTCGACTATCCACCAACATAACGACTTGCAATGTTTTGATAAGTGATACAGCCACTTATTTAAAAATCATATGAAACAACTAAAACAAGATGGTAAGCCAGGGGTGATGTCACTTTTATTTGTCCTTTGTGATATTGCAAATTAAGTATAATATAACGACCGGAAATTGATCCACTGTTAAACGTATATCATTGCCATGTTTGAAATTTCTGTGAAACAAGGAATATCGTAAAACTTCCTGCACTGCACGAAACGTTGGCTTTGGTCACGACCTTTGATATCCACCAAAGGTGTAACAAAGTTGCACGACACAGCATATTAAAAGGTTTTAGACTACTTTTGACACTCCTAACAAGTCAAAGCAACACTTGACAGCACCTTTACCTTAGTCAGTATCCTTACCTTAGTCAACGATTTGGCAAACGCTTTTGCCGCAGGTGATGTTTCGTGCAGGGCTATATGTTATAATATTGAGCACGAAAATCGAACCGTTTAATGTTTGTGTTAGCATGCAGTATTGGCCTGACATCCTGTACCCTCCTCCTCGCAGCTTTGCTGCTTCATTTTTTTTTTCAGTTTTTGCTGTTGTTGGTTGTGGTGGTGGTGATGTTGTAATTTCGGTTCTTCTTCATCTTCCTGTAGTTCAAGTCAGTTACTGGAACATTCACGATTTATTAAGAAGGAGGTAAGCTTGACAGAGGCCCCAATCTACGTGCTAATCTACATAGAAAAGTATTGATAACAAAAAGAACTAAGAACATTGTTTTCCGTTCGAATAACTTCTTTGTTTTAAATGTATGAATGAGTGTTATCTGATAAGTATATCTCCTTTGTCTCAGTTGTCTGTGCATTTTTCCAAAGTTTGTCCGGGTTTCTTAGTCTTCCTGTCGCCCGATGTCTTTGTAGTCTTAATAAGCGCAGTTGGTTCTGCCATTTGCCAAATAGCGTCATTTTCAGTGTAACCCTGCGTCAAATTTTGCATATATAAAGGCACCACACCTTGAACTTTAGAACACTCTGAAACGCTGTCACGTCCTCACTGTCGAGTCCTAACGAGAAAGAACCGTTTCTTGAAGAGATACTGAGCCAGTGTTCATGAAATGGAGCGTCGTGTTGCTGTAGCGACCTTTGCTTTCGTGCTCTATCTCGCCAGCTTCGCTTCCCCAACATCCGCCACCTGCAAAAGAATTTATTCCACAGCGATGCGTGCAGAAGCGCAAACTACATCAAACTCGATCTGCCCGGAGATGTTAAGATAAACAAAGGATCATGGTGGCCAACCTATAAGATAATCAAACTCCCAAACGACATGAGCGAAATTTACTGGTACTGTGGATCATCCAGGGAGCGCACTGCCTGGTACGGGGGAATGGCCAATCAGCTGGAGATTACATACCAACGTGACGGTCGTATCCATTGGGCGGTTTACAAATGCAGCTGCGAAGTTAAGGATACAACCTACGACTGGTGTCGCAGTAGCAACTACATCCAGGTGGAGGGCCAAGCAATATACAAGAACTCCCGCGACAAAGTGGTCAACCTCCCAGGGCTGCAAAGCCAAATACATTGGTACTGTGGAAACAGCCGCGAGCGTACAGCGTGGCACCAGGCCAACAACAACCCGTTTTCAAACTTTAAGACAGAAATTTTAGCTAACCAGCTGAGTATCACCTATTCCGACAACGGCAAAATCACATGGGTCATAAAAAGATGCTATTAGTAGTGAGCACAGTCATAATCCGTTTCTAGAGCATCTTGTTGTATTGTTGTCGTCTAAAGCGCTGTGTGTTTTACAATGAGTGTTTCAAGGACACTTTTTCATTACTTGTATGCATAATGTATAATCAAAAAACGAGTTAGTTTGTGTTATTCTAACCCACTTGCATTTTCATAAGAAGTACCAGTTTTAGTTAACCTTTTTAGAACCAATATATTTATGCTCTAAACTAAAACATTCAAGTATTAGCTCTAAAGAGTTTTCATTAGATCATACTGGTCATACTTTATAATTGTACTTGGCCACGGTTTCAAAAGTTAGAAGAGCCATTACAAGATTTCATCGGTTGGGAGTCTAGGAACGAAAAAAAGAGCTTCTTGCAACGTTATAAAGTATAATAACTTCAAATTTGTATAACAACTGGTTCTGACTTCAGACCCCTGTTTCTACCTAGATTAATTAAAACGGCATCTTTGCCATCTTTGAAGGTTCTAATTATATTTTCCTAAGTCTTTTGATATGTATATATATATATTATTTAAGGGACATATCACTTGATACACAGATAAGTGGTAACTGCAAAGCAGTTAAAAGACCAACAACTGAAAATCGTACAATTTATATATTAACCTGTATTGCGCTAACTCGTCCTTCAGGCTAAAAGCCGGTGAATTGTCGTGACTGTGTTAAATAGGTTAATAAGCTTTTTAGCATTAATACTCTTTTCGCGGTCTGATAGTCTCAACAAAAAAAAAGTTTCGTCCTTCACCTAGATCGAAATCTAGTGATGTCAGGACCATTTTGTCAATTTCTTTTGTAAAATTGAGTCTAAAAAATAGCAGGCCCTGTATCATAATCATACTACCACCTTAAAAATTGCTGCGTTTTGTTTCACCTTGTATACCAACGTGTATCTCCGTATACTGTCGGATATCTTTTCAAGCCATATCTTTATCATGGCAGTGTGAAATCGCTAGTTTAATCATGGAGTAACAAGTTTGACATCCAAATAAACCTAATTATTTTACCCGAATATTGCAACACGTTCATATTTCCTGGATAGAAAACAAGCGAGGCCAGATTGTTGCCCGCGCATTTTTGTACTTTCAACATTCCAGCGGCAGATCAAGACCCCAACCCTAAGCGAGAGGGCGATGGGGAAGGAAAATGAGAGGTGAGGGGGATAATGGAATAAGGGTGAAATTAAAATGTTTGAGATTTTAATTTCAGTCATGTGAATTCCACCTAACCAGAGCAAAGAGCAACAGGAAAAATACTTTACATATATACATATATACTGAGCTTAAGGTGAGATGACAGAATACGATGAAAAGAAAACATAGATTGAAGGAGCAGTGAGAGCGTTTTACCGAGAAGAGACTGTTCAGAAACGAAAAGAAAACATATGTTAAACTCTCTTTTATTATTGGGTTCAACAAAATCATGTCCGTAGCATTAGCGAAAAGCGTAGAAATGTATTCTCCGAATTCAGCGAGCTGAACTAGCGTGTTTCAATGAATAACTCCTGATAAAAATTAATACTGAATAGCCGAGTTCAATCCAATGCTGACGCAGAAGGGTGGGTGGTTTAAAACAGTAACAAGTGGCTTTGTCGATTTCAATAAAACTACAAAACGTGATAGCAGGAAAAACTGGTAGCTTAATAACATGTATGAATTACTATCCCTTTACTGCCTGTGGGAGAAAAACAGAAAGAATCCCAATTCTTTGGATCTCAACAGTTTTTTTAAAGGTTTTTAACACTTGAAGGTGTTGAATGCAAAAGAGCACTAAGACCTTTAATCAATGATTCGTATTTTTGACTATTGATGATATTTGATTTTGCTATCTTAGCCTAGTAACCAACACATGATGAACAGGAAAATATATGTATATATATACATATATAGGAAATCAGTGCTATGATTTTTCAATAGTACAGTGTTCAATACATAAAGTAGAGCGTGATATACACGCGCTAGTAGATTAATACTAACACAAAATGAAGACAGCCTTAGGCTAATTTTTATTGTATGCAACGAGATTATGTCAACTCATTGCAAAAAGCGCGCAACGTGCACTGAACGCTTTGCACTGCCTTGGGTAAGCTGGCTGAGTTTGTTTTTCACTGACTAAATAAATTAAAATGATTCTCTCATTCAATTCTGCTGATGTAACGCTAACACAGGAAGATCAGTCAGAGGAGTGGGTTGTTTCCGGTGTCTTTGTTTTAATGAAGTTAGCTAAGAAACCGCAGCCTTCATAAACAGGAAACAAGGGTAATTAAATGTGATGAGTTGTTATCCCTTCACCTGCTAGGAAAAACAGGAAGTTTCCTAACAGTTCCTTTTCTCGGCTTATTTTTAAACAAGCTCGGCTCTCACAACTTACCAAAAAAAAAAACAAATGCGTTTGTATACTTAACACATAAACTGATAAACACTTTCCGTGCCATGGAAAACTGTCAGTAGACTGAGTTAAGCGCACATGATCTGCGACTTGCCAAGGAGTTCATCTGTCCTAGAAGTCCTAGAACAAACTTCTGTTGCTAATCATGACAAATTGTTTGGGGATTTTTTTTAGCAGTATGTACGTCTGGATTTTTGATGTGCCCCAGCGCTCATGATGTGGTCCGTTTTTCTCTCCATATTTTCCAATATAAAAATAATGGGTATATTGCTGGTCTTTTTTCTCCTTCGCTCTCTTCTTTTTTCTTTTCTCCCCTTCGTACGATCTTCGGCCTGACTGACTGACAGTTTTGTTTAAGCGTAGTATTTATAGGGAAAATACTGCAATTTTCATCAACCCATTTTTCTCAAAACTGGCTAGATGTAGATCTGGTTGAACTATCCAACGTTTTGCCTTGACTTTTATTATTATAAGCTCCAGGCTTTTGCAGTCTGTAGCAACTAGTAGCGCAATGTGGGTTTTTAAATTTCACCTATAGTTAATTCTCCCAGGCTGTAAATTGACTTGAATCAAGAGAATGGACGTGATCGTAACTTTGGGATCCGACAGTGAAGTAGTACTTAGGTTTAGTAACAGATCATCATTCAGAAGGTGAATTTATTGAATGCAATCTTTATTTAGTAAATGAGAAACAATGTTACATTGAACTTTACTTTGGAGTGCATATGATGCATTTATTAATGGCAGACAACGTTTAACTAAATATTAAAGACCCATTTTTTGTCTCAGTTAAAACTCAAAAGTTGATGGAGGCGCCGATTAAATATAATATCAGGAAAAAATCTGCCTTTAAATAGTGTATAAAATCTGTATGAAAGCCAAAAAAGCAATAACATGGTTATAGATACTGTAAAAGGTTTTAAAAAACACACTGAATTATCACAATTCGGCGTAAAATCACGAAACACTGCAGTCACACAGAACATCAAAAGAGCAAGTCGAGCCTATGCAAACAGAATCATCTAAAATCTACTTTTGACTGATAGTACGTGAGCTAGGCATGTAAGCCAAAATTGTTGAACAATTCATTACAATGTTATAATTACACAATGCACACCACCTGTAAAAGGTTTAACACACGGGATTATATCACAGTTCTAATAAACAAGAAACACTGCAGTCAGACAGAACATCAAAAGAGCAAATGCTACATGTACGCGGACTGAACCGCTTTCGGTTCGTCCACACACACCGACATCACAGATCTTCAGACTTGTGCAGCGCCCATTGTCGAATCTTTCTTGTGCTTGAATGTACTCAGGAAACGAACACCGCCAACTAAAGCCGGTAGCTGCATGCACATCAGGTACACTGGTGTTGTTTGTAAAGGCACAGAAAGAGTAACCAGGTGGAATGACAAGAAAGTCTCGACTCTCGAAGGTGATGATTTTGGCCTTGGTAGTGGAATGGGAAACTCCAACGCTTGCTTCGGAGGACCCCTTAGCTGTCAGTGGGCCAGCTTTCTTCTCTACCTCCGCTCTTATTTTCCCATCAACTGATGTGGTAGTGGTCTTGGAATTCACGTTCGAAGTTGACTTCTTCAGCTCAAACACGCAAGCGCTAGAGTTTGCCCCGTCGAACTTAGGACAGAATTCGGTGGTTTCTGGCACAGCACATTTCTCGCCCGCTTTCGTAGGTCCGGAGAGGTCAGTGCATTCGTAAACGCTCAATTGGATGGTTCCATCGCTTCGGTAGAACACCCGTAGCTGGTTTGCTGGTTTGCTCCACGCCGCACGCTCTTTTGATGATCCACAAACCACCTCACTTCTGCTTGTAAATCTGCGCGAGACAGATTCGTTTGCTGGTCTCGGCTTCTGGTTGACCTTCCTTTTGCTTGTCCACTCTCTGATGCTCGACAATAATGAATCTGCGCTTCTGCATTTGTCGGACGTGGAATCTAGAAATTTACAGTTAGACTGAGCCATAACAGTGACAGCACGAAGGCTGAAGCAGAACACTGTTATCATAAAAACGGAGAAAGGAGTACGCCATCAGCTGGGACAAGTTCTCCAACTTATGTCTTACAGAACCAATCTGGCAAACCTGTATGCCTAAGAGTGACGAGCCTGTTCAGAGCCACTCTTATCTTGCAAGGCAATTGCTTTTTACACAATATCAATATCCGAATTTATTGTCCTTTTGACCGTTTGCCGCAGAAACAGTAGTACTTAATAAAAGGGAATTTATAAACCTATTAGCTCCAGCTACTGATGAACAGGCACTTAAGATATATTTCCCAAAGCCACTGGCTCCTCAAGCTATCTTTTCCTTTTATTTAATTTTAACAAAAAACGGCAGAAAAACGTAACGGCGCAAATTGATTCGCCGTAGTTCACACAGGAAGTCATTCCACAACGCAGAGGTGGTTGAATTTGGTTTATTGCGTACAGGAAATAATATGCATAATTCTCTTCGATCGAACGTGAAGACAACTAGTTTATTTCGCTACTATCATTAGGAGCAGAATAATATTAAAAAAAATACGTACAATCGTTTTGAAATAGTGCACCGTTGCTGCTTGCAGTAATCAAATACTATCTGCCTCTATTTCGTCTCAGGCTTTTTTGATGCCAACAAGCGTTAATCTACTCCAATCTTAGTCATTTAAATGTTTGGGATAATCTTCTATAATTTCTAGTACGTATTTCAACCTTGGAGGACTTTGAGCGTCCTGAAGAAACCGATAACCAAAATGACAAAAAGTATTTGTGAAGTATATACGAAATAATTTATATTTGTACTGCGGTAATAGATGAATGTGAAGAGTGATCATCGCAGTAAATTTTCCAATTTAAGCAATTGGAAAGAAGAAGCCTGAAAAAACTCAGGGCTTCAACGGGATGTCGAACCCGTGACCTCCGCGATACCGGTGCGATGCTCTACCAACTGAGCTATTAAGCCACACACTGGGAGCGAGGTCAATTTATTGAGTTCATATTTTCCCGTGCAGTGAAGTGATGTGAAGTATATATGAAATAATTCATATTTGTACTGCGGTAATAGATGAATGTGAAGAGTGATCATCGCAGTAAATTTTCCAATTTAAGCAATTGGAAAGAAGAAGCCTGAAAAAAATCAGGGCTTCAACGCGATTCGAACCCGTGGCCTCCGCGATACCAGTGCGGATGCTCTACCAACTGAGCTATGAAGCCACACATTGGGAGCGAGTCAATTTAATTTATTGAGTTCATATTTTCCCGTGCAGTGAAGTGATGTGAAGTATAATACGAAATAATTCATATTCCCGGGAACCGTCTCCTTCGGTAAAAACCGTTCTTGTTTTCGTTGATGACGGCTGCAGCTGTTGGCCACTTTATGAACATGCTCTGCTTGACGGATAGCAGTTGGGAGACGTCATGGACTGCTCGTGAAACGGTGGACTTGTCTACACCAATAGTATCGCCGATGACTTGGAGGAAGTTACTACTCGCATAAAAACGCGGTGCTATCAGCACTTGATCGAGTGGCCTCAACGCATGACTGCGGTTTGTTTTTCGCCGTAAATCGGTCTCAGTAAGGTTTGTTATATATTGAATGGACTCCTTACCGAACTTGTTAGCGAGCCCGAAGCTCTTGATCGGTGTAATTGAGTAAATTAGCATTAAACCGATAATTTCGTGGCCGTCTTTGTTGTACGGGAGGAAGTTGCAACAAAAAGTCGGCCATTTTGTTGCAACATTAATCGGCCGATTAGTGAGTTAATCTTCCTCCGGGGGTGGATTAAATTTCACCCGCCGATTAGAGGGAGATTAGCGCTAATCGGGCTTTGAGCAACGCAATCTAATCGCAGATTAAATTTTAATCGTGGATTAGCATATTTAATCCGGGAGTAGCGCTAATCGGGGTTTTGAACAACTGGGCCCCGATCTACAAATCGGGTGACGAGTGACCCAACAAACTATAGAGGCATATGTGTATCTAGCTGCCTTGGAAAATTGTTTAGCTCCATTTTAAATCAAAGATTATATTTGTACCTTGAAGAAAACAAGATATTACATAATTCCCAAATTGGCTTTCTGCCCGAAAACCGTACTGCAGATCATGTTTTCACGCTGAGGACCCTAATAGATAAA
>JAHPZR010030227.1:0-32500 GCA_019787425.1 Platygyra sinensis | reverse complement strand
TAAGTTGCACTCATATTTATGTCAGAGAAACCTAATTTACTAAAACTAAATCAAATATCTTTGTTATGCATAAAAGGTGACTTCAGCTGTTCGAGTTGCCCAAAATAAGAGATTGCATCATCGTATCTCAGTATGTTTATTTGTGCAAAAGTTCCTATTCCGAGAGATTTCTATGCATATGAATGCTTAAAAAAGATAGTAAACAGAGAGAAAGCTAACTATGGTCTTAATGTAGGTCCTGATGAAAACTGAATTAAGTTTTAAACTAAAAGAGCATGGAAATTTGAGTTTAAACTCACGGATTGAGAACAAAGGACCTCGAAGGTGTTGGAAAGGTAGAGGTCAGCACGATTTTAATAGGAGTTTTTAGCAATGACGACGGCAACGGCGGGCACGAAGCCTTGTAAAAATTGTATTTATACTATTACCTTCGAATGTCGCAGCTGTGTAAATCTGGTCAGTACGCCTATCGGTCTAAAAACTTGCTAAAGGCTAAACGTGTATCGATGGAGTTCAATTCGAAAAGAAGATACTTAACAATTATTCCTCGAGCCCGAATGGGCTCTGAGTCAATAGCCCATGAGGCCGAAGGCCGATGTATGGCGTTCCATCTCCGCCAAAAATCAAAGTTGTAACGCAACATCCAACTTTACACATCGACATCGGAGTTTGTCATGTCAACATTAATATTCGCGTAAATCAACTTCGAACTTAACAACGCAATGTCGGTAAATACAAATCAACTTCCAACTTCAGCAATCAACTCTTCATTTTAAGTCGCTAAAACCAAGTTTTCAGGTCAACTTTACATTTCGTGTTGTCGATACCAAGTTTGTAAATTTAGACTTCGTAGTGATATATATCGACTTCTGATATTTCATTAAAACGTCCAACAGTGTGAACCTATGATAAATCATCTGTAACGCAATGTCGGACTTTGCCAGGTCAAGTTCAACATTGTAACGTCATGTTCGTCTTTACATCCCAAAGTTGAATGTTGAGCTTTCCGCGAGCCCAAATCCGCCAATAATTATGGGATAACAAAACTGACGTCATTTATTCTCGCAGCGTCACGCACGTTGTCGCGGTGTTCGGTTGTAGTTGTCAGGGATTGTCACGTTTCTCAACATTTAGTTCCTTAATTTACATATTAAATGGAGAACCAGAACAACGGCCAATTGAATCACTTACGAGATACGCTTCTCCAGGTAGTAAACTTGCTTACCTCTTTGCAGAACAGCCAGAATAACCACTCAGAAGGTAAACTCCGCTGAATATTTAGATCGAGTAAGCTACTGCATGCAGCTTGCATTCCTGTTTTACCTCAGTGTGGAGGGCCGTAGCCAGAAAAAATATGAGTGAGGCAATGTCAATGAAAAATTATGACTAAGGCACTGTCCGTGGTTAAATTACCATCCTGTGTATATTTAGGGTGTTTATGATGACTGTAAACAACAAAAGCGAAAGAACTGATAACTGAGGCAAGTGCATCGCTTTGCCTGTTACTATGAACTACGGCCCTGGAATGTAATTGTTAAGTATTTCACGTTTTCCTATACTTACATGTAATGTAAATGAAGAACACAAGGATTACAGATTAGGAAGATCGATATCAGCTTCTGAGGCAATTCAGAAATTCAGCTCAAAAGTCCAGGGGAAGCGGGCAGGGGGCGTGGGTTGTGTGGTCATACGTTGAACAAATTGTAACAGCTATATAAACACCCTAAATATACACAGGATGGTAATTTAACCACGGACAGTGCCTTAGTCATAATTTTTCATTGATCGATTCATTGATATTGCCTCACTCATATTTTTTCTGGCTACGGCCCTCCACACTGAGGTAAAACAGGAATGCAAGCTGCATGCAGTAGCTTACTCGATCTAAATATTCAGCGGAGTTTACCTTCTGAGTGGTTATTCTGGCTGTTCTGCAAAGAGGTAAGCAAGTTTGCTACCTGGAGAAGCGTATCTCGTAAGTGATTCAGTTGGCCGTTGTTCTGGTTCTCCATTTAATATGTAAATTAAGGAACTAAATGTTGAGAAACGTGACAATCCCTGACAACTACGACCGAACACCGCGACAACGTGCGTGACGCTGCGAGAATAAATGACGTCAGTTTTGTTATCCCATAATTATTGGCGGATTTGGGCTCGCGGAAAGCTCAACATTCAACTTTGGGATGTAAAGACGAACATGACGTTACAATGTTGAACTTGACCTGGCAAAGTCCGACATTGCGTTACAGATGATTTATCATAGGTTCACACTGTTGGACGTTTTAATGAAATATCAGAAGTCGATATATATCACTACGAAGTCTAAATTTACAAACTTGGTATCGACAACACGAAATGTAAAGTTGACCTGAAAACTTGGTTTTAGCGACTTAAAATGAAGAGTTGATTGCTGAAGTTGGAAGTTGATTTGTATTTACCGACATTGCGTTGTTAAGTTCGAAGTTGATTTACGCGAATATTAATGTTGACATGACAAACTCCGATGTCGATGTGTAAAGTTGGATGTTGCGTTACAACTTTGATTTTTGGCGGAGATGGAACGCCATACGAATGGGCTATTGGATCAGAGGCCATGAGGGCGAGAGGAATAATTGTTTTAGTAAAATCCAACTAGTTGGTCAAAAAACTACCGAGACAAAACATCTTTCGCTAGTTAAAGCGATTCAGCCGCCATTGTTTTGGTTTTCAAAGCCGGCGCTTTTCGCTACTAGTGGGCTATAACAAATCGCCTACTAGTAGCTCAACCAATCAGAACGCAGCATTGATAATAGACCACTAGTTGGATTTTACTAAAAAAAAATTAGCCATTGCCGGTTCGCGTTCTTCAAAACACGCGGAAGTTAGTCATTTCACGTTGTTGTTTTGTAGAGAACGGCAAAGAAATGTACCAAGATTCAAAACGCACGTGCACAGCTATTGCCGTTCTGCTCATTAACCTTTTGTTTCGTGACACTCTCGTAGCCGTCGCTGTCGCCGTCGCCGTCGCCGTCGCCGTCGCCGTCGCCGTCGCCGTCGCCGTCGCCGTCGCCGTCGTTGTTTGCTAAAACTCCATATGAGTCTTAGAAAACTCCTTATTATGCATATATGTGTGACCTCGATACACCCTGAAGTAAACTTTTGCCCTTAAGGATATTGCTTGTCAGGAGACACGCCAACTGAAATCACGTTTTCGTATGTAATGCTAGCTAATGTTTGTTTCGTAAATGACAGTAACGTAAATGCCAACGGAAATAGAGTTCGTTGAAGTTCGGTTGTTTGTTCTGATTCACAGATTAAAGTAAACCTCAATAAAGACGGAAGAAATACGCGTTTGTAATGTCTAGCTAAATCGTTTCTCAGAGTTCAGCCATAAGATTGCAGTTAAGAGTCGGTCGTCCTAAGACATTACGGAAGCGTTAATTAACGTAAAAAGTCAACATTCACATGAACCGTGCTAACATGGTTCTGGTGCTGTAAAATCTTTCGTAAGCCAAAACTAACGGAAATACATAAAGAAAAGCTGTTGAAATACAGTTAGCTACAATAAATACACAAATCTTTCATAGTCAAGATAAGAGTATACAGAGTAAATATTATCAATTATCTAAAAGTTAATAAACGACAAACGAGTTTCCTTCAAAAGCTATTAGCATCTTTTGCGATGTTTTCCTTTCGTTTAACCCTTGAAGGTCGGTTCAATTAACACAGAACGGAACTCTGAACTTTTCTTAAAAGAAAATATTTGTTTTCTTGGTGGTTTACTAACTCTTCGATAATTTTCACGATAAGTCCCTAAGACGTTCCCTTAATAATTGTTTACACTCTATCGATTTATCTTATTCCCCAAAACGAACACACAATCAGAATAGAAATAGGAAAATCTTCCCCTACAAGCAAACCGAAATACTGAAAGAATATCTGGGAATATTTCCCGTCATGACAAGTTTTATCGATGGTAGGGGAAATTCCTGGACCAATGGAGTACTCACTGAGTTAATCACATATGAATAAATGTCGCTTGAGTAAATATCAGATGAGAGCAATGCCATTTGAACAATTATTATTCATTCAAAATATTTCCCCGTTTCTGATTGGTTAAAAACACACGCATAATTCACCATAACCAGCTGCTGTTTACCAAATTTGGAAAGAATCTTCGTCATATTGAATCAATGACGTCAAAAGTGCAGCCCGCTGAAAATTATTGAACCGATGACGTCAAAAGTGCAGCCTGCCGCAGGTTATTGAACCGTTGACCGAGAAAACCTGGGGACAGGATTGTGGTTTTTTTTGGTAAGCAGAAAAACAAAGAGCGAAATAGCGAAACTCCTTTAAGAACGTGGAAATATTTTGAATGAATAATAAAGCAATTATTGAATTCGGCTTTCGTAGGATATGAAGAATTCTGCAGATCTCGGAGGGTGTTATCCACCTCGGCCTTCGGCCTTTGTGGGTAACACCCTCCTTGATCTGCAAAATTCTTCATATCCTACTCAGCCTCATTCAATAATTGCTAAATATCAAATAGATCCCAAAGATATCCTAAAATTCCTGCCAACACACTTAAAGGTCAAACCAAGCTAAAATTTTCAGCCTACCCACGTGCACAATGGAGCAATCACAACTGTCACCTTCTTGAATTATTTGATGCAAATGCTAATGGGGCAACCATTTAATTTTTCATTCTTTCTTGATAAATTAAACATTGCTCAAATAATGGACAATAATTGAAGGGGTGAGTGCAAAACCATGCTAAGTGACGATCTTAGGTGTTTTTCATTTTGGAGTGTGCCGAGATGGCTGATGGGTAATCATCCATCGCTAGCCAGCTAGCCAGCCCACAGAAATTTCGTTTGGCTTCCAATAATATAGGCCGGCACAGGGTTCTTATCGTCGGCTGGAGAGCCGAGAATCGTCGAAAATAGTGTCGCTGCTTGGTTTGCTCGCAGCAACAATTTTGAGAACGGCGCAACAAAGGATTCTCCACAGTTATACTTGCTTTAAAAATGTTCGTTTCAAGTAGATGTCTCCTGCTTACAGTGTCTGTAAACAATATTTATGACGTTTCTATGGAAAGCTACCTGCCTTAGATTAAAATAAAGGCAACAAAACAAAACCAGCATCGTCATTTAATAAGAGTTCAGGTTTCTTCCACAAACCTCTTTATGATTGTTCAGAGCACAGCTTTTGTTTATTTTATTGTCAGGGCTTGGGGCATCGTCTCAGACGAGTTGTGCTGAATCATCTGTTGTTTCGTCTCATCTATTTCGCGTCCCAGAGTCTATTTCCACAAAATCGTCCTGCCAGTGCCCCAGCAAAACCTCCTACGAACGCACCTACAAACGGAACAGGTAAAAGAATTTGCCCGACAACTGCTCCTGTGGTGCAACCTGTTACACTACCGACACCACCCGCAATTTGCTTGCCAAAGGCGTCTTTGTATTGCTTTTTGCTTATTTTTCCTGCGTTCAGGTCCTCCCTAAGAGAGTGGAGGTCGTAACTCGCAAATGCAAACTCAACGCTTCCCGCGCACGCTGCTCCTGCTATGAAACCTGCAACAGGCGTCATATCCTGAAAGCATTCACTGATATCTTGTCCCATTTGAATTAAAGCTTCTCCGCTTTCAACGATATTCTGTCCCCTTTGAATCATATCTTGTCCCCTTTGTAACACAGATTGGGTGTCAACTTGCTTAAGGTCTGTCTCAGCGCTCGTTTCCATGATCCCTTGTCCGCCTTTTGACGCAGTTTGGGTGTCAACTTGCTTAGTGTCCGTCTTAGCGCTCGTTTCCATGATCCCTTGTACATCTTTTGACGCAGTTTGGGTGTCAACTTGCTTAGTGTCCATCTCAGCGCTCGTTTCCCTCATCCCTTGTACATCTTTTGACGCAGTTTGGGTGTCAACTTGCTTAGTTGCTGTCTGACCGCCCGCTTCAGTTCTTGATCTTGCCACCACGTTTTAAAACAATATTAGTTGCCACACTCACGACAGCGCTCTTCGCAGTTTCTCTCAATCCCGTTTGCTTTGCATCCTTGACTTGCTGGGACAATGATATTCCTGTCTTACACCACATGGCAAAATGCTCACAGTTATTCTCTAAGGGATGGTAACTGTTTTCCCCTAGCCTCCCTTTTGCTCTTGAGATGACAGTGTCTGCAGGCAGACATTTCTCGTGTTTAATTAAGTACAAACCATATTCCGATCCGCTATACTCGCCCCTTCTTACTTTTGCGATACCAGGTTTCCTGGGGGAGCCGAAATTATCCTCGAAAAATTCTGTGGCGGTATTAGGGACTGTGCAATAATTATCTGGAGGGGGGGGGGGGTTCTAAGATATAATAGGGGGGGCCTGAACTTAAACCAAAGCGCAGGGTAGGGGGCGGTAAGATGTAATTTCTTAAACATTTGTAGAGGGGGGTTAGAAGTTAAACTGAGAGGTCTGATCTCAATCCATGGACTCAAGATAATGTATATTACATGTAAGCTAATCAAAATCAATTTTTGGAATCTTTTAAGAAATATTAAGTGTACAAGTGTACACTTAATGTAGTGTACAAGTGAAGAAGATGTTTGTTGAAAAGAAAGTGACCTCTTCTGATAACCAGGCCATACGGCAAGCATGCTTAAAGCTTAACATCGACGAAAGTTCTTGCAGAAGATATCTTCAGCACCTTGAATTCTTGGCTCTAAAAGCAGACAAAAGAAATCTGGAAAGAAACACCATTCCAGAAGATATTTGTTGGGAGGGCAGAGACGATGTTGAAAGACTGACTAACAAGCAACTTCGGCTCTATCTAAGGCAAGAAGGTCTAATGGTATCTGGAAACAAGGCACAATTAGTTGAGCGAATACAGCATGCAGATGGTTCTGTAGCAAGAACATTTGATGAAGACATCGAAGATGATGATGAAAACATGCCCTCCAGTTCTCATGATGATACCTCAAGTGATTCTGAGGAGGAGTCAACCGAGTATGAAGGTGGTTCATCAGGCGACGATTATGTGGAGCGCAGCTTCCAAGTTTTATTTATTGATGATGCAGACATACCAGAAGTAGTGTAAAGGTAAAGAGGGATGTAGGGAGGATCGGAGGTTGGGGAGGGGGGGGGGGGGGGTTGAAAGCAATCTCCCCTCTAGACGGGGGTGGACAAGAAGCTATTTTAACTTTAATTCAGGGGGGGTGCAACTTTATTTTAAGGCCTACTTTGCTAATTTTAGAACCCCCCCCCCCCCCTCCAGATAATTATTGCACAGTCCCTTAGTATATTCCAACACGTGAATAATATTCTTCTTTGTATCAACATCTTCTACTATAGCGTGATGCTGATAAGAACCTTTTACCCCTTGGATGGCGATGTGATCTCCTTTGCCACACTGGAAAGCCGAGCGTACTCGTTCAATGGGTACGTAGCACCTCTGGCTATCATCATCAACGTATCTGTAACTTTGTATGTTGATATCCATCACTCAGGGACCTACGTTTAACAAACGCACTGTTAGTCTGTGCTACTGAGGTTTATTAAAGTGCACCTAACCCCAAAAATTTTTTTTCGCTAAAACAATAAAGCTTATTTTGTGGAGTAATTAGCCGCAAAAATTTTTCGATTTGGTTAAATCCTCGAATTTCTGTGCCCCCTTGAAACCGAGTTTCGTATGGTTCACGACCGAACATAAGGAGTCTGGGGAGAGTAAAGCCGTGACGTCACTTCAAGAACGAAAGCTTCGGCTGTCCCAGTCGGGCCTTTTACTCTGTGTGAGCGTGGAAGCCTTTTTGCCGCACAAGTTTTTCGCTGGGGGCTCCATAGTCGACAGATTTCTGTTTTTATCAACAACATCTTCTACTTCGTCGGATTCTGAAATGAGCTTTGACTCAGAAGACTCCGAAATTTATTATATCGCTGAAGGGAATGACGACTCGCACTTGTAAACAAAGCAAAGTGAATAGTTAAACGATGACGGCCGAGCTGATTTATATGCTGACAACTCTCTGGCCAACGAAGAATGGATAGACAAAATGAGGTGGATGCTGACAAAGAACTCGAACGAGCTCTGATGGACAGACCCGAAGGCAATGATACGTAGAAGTCAAAGAGACTGTAGCGTGTGGTGCGTATATTTACTAAATTCGCACATTCTTCGATCTCGCATTAACATACTTTCGTATAAATAAAAGTCAAGTCCGTTAAATTTCTCAAATTATTTTAACTTCACTCGTTCAACGTAGACCAAAATGATTATCCCATGACACAATGTTTGTGTTCTTTTCCTGCGAGTGTGGAAATTGTAGCGTCGCTTCCCTTCAAAACATCAGCGAATGTTATTGTTGTTATTATTATATTAGAGTGAGTTAGAAGGTTGTCAAGACTCAAAGAAGAGTGATCTTGTTCTTGAAGATATTGGTGCTGATGTTACCTTAAAGTGTGTTACTGAATATCCAGGAATTAAACCTGTATGGCTTCAGAAATGGAGTTTTAAGATTAGTAGTGGGCAAATACAAAACTATCTGTCGGCTGTGCCGACTGACTGCTGTTGTTTCTCAGATCAGATGCAACAACGGCTTCATGAATCGATGGACGGTTATTCCAAATTCGTCTCGCTTAAGTCACTGAGTCAGCAAAATCCCTTCCCCTCTCCGAAAATCTAGGCATCGAGCGAGATCATCTGGTTTGAAAGTGAAATACTCTATGGAACAGATCACCGAACTCACTTTGCACGAATCGAGCCATCACTTTGTACGTTTCTTCTCTTCAGGACATCTCTCCATAAAACGTATAGCATAAAGCGGAGTACCTCCTGTAAGTTTGTTGTGTTGCTACATCACACTACAGCGCACCTGGCTAGCATTTTTTTCGAACAACTTTTCCAGCCTTTCCCACAGAAACAAGTAAATATGCGAATCTCAGAATCATCGTGTTCTCGATCTGACGTCACATCCGGCCCTCGACCCATTCTCCGTTAAACTCGGTCGTGGACCAAAATGGCGGCAATTTCACGTACTTTGACGAGCCATAGAAAATCAAAGATTTAACCAAATCGAAAATTTTTTGCGGCTACTTACTCCCTAAAATAAGCTTTATTGTTTTAGCGAAAAAAAGTTTTTGGGGTTAGGTGCACTTTAAGGAACGGTGTGACAGAGATACGAGCAACCCCGTGTCTTGGACATCCGCATACCCAAGTCACTACTGATACGGCCATTCCCCTCTAACATTACTGCAGCGTTTTTGGCATCCCCGGGTTCGCCGCCCTGGATGGGCAAGTTTCTAGTATTTTGGGTATACCCCCCAAGAGGTGATAGGTTATTACATCGTTAGCAAAGCAAACAAACGCCTCTACGCTCTAAGCAATTCCTCAGGAAGTCAAGGGTTCACCAAGTCGATCTCGTTAGCATTTATTGTTCTGTAATACAGTGGCACCCCGCTATAACGACCCCGCAAAAACGAACAACATTTGAATGCCCGCCACAATTAAAGTATAATATATCTGGGTCGAGCTGTCGTCGGAAATGAACGTGTTAGTTTAGTCGGCGCGATCGAGAGGTCAACTTTTGAGCTAAAGTACACGATTAACTTGAGCATGACAAAATCTGGAAACAAGAAAAGGAAGAAATTAAATAGCTCATCAAGTACTGAAGGCGCATCTTCCGCCGAAGGCAAAGGAGACGAAGTATTTGAATCAGAAAAGTCGGAAGCAATGGCGACCAGCAAAGGCGTCAATGAAACCCCTTCTCTGGTCGACGTATGGAACGTGCTTACGGAAATTAAAGCTAATACCGTGAAGTTGGTACTTGACCTGGAAATGTTAAAAGCAAATTACAACGAGCCAAAAGGCAGTCTATATTCTACAAAGAGCCAGGTGGACACCCTAGTCACAGAAAATATTACTGTTAAATCCAAGTTGAAGCTTCTCGAAGAACAAGTATTAACGTCAAAGAAGGAGTTGGAGGAACTAAAACAAAGACTCTACGATGTTGAAGGTGGCCACTCATGACTTGGAACAATATACACGTAAATTTAATCTAGTGATACACGGCCAAATTCCCGAACGCGAGGAAGAAGATAATGTTGGGAATGTTATTAGTTCAGGAAATATTCTGAAGGTCAACTTAACACGCGGTGACATTGATATTGTTCACAGATTGAATACAAAAAACAAAACCAAAAAACGACCGATTATCGTCCGTTTCAGTAATTACAATGCAAAAAGCCAACTTTATAAAGCCAGGATAAATCTGTGAAATGCAACTCTACATGACCTTGGAGCGGAGATCTTCATCAATGAAAACTTAACTGCATGGAGGGAGGGGCTATTCAGGGAGGCAAGGAAAGTTATGATGAAATTTCACAACGGTAAAACGTGGACTGTCGATGGAAAAATCTTTTTGAAAACAGACTTAAATGCAAAAGTTTTAAAGACTGACTCTTATGTGGATCTAAGAATCCTTTAATTGCTGTCATGAATTTTTAAAAAAAAATCAGAATACTAAACAATTCGGCCGGATTTTGCATACCTTTTTCACTATATTGTAATCCGACCTCTCAAGTTAGCACCTTGGATAGCGGGCTTTTGGCCGGTTGATCGGTAATTTCCCAGGAGAGGTAAGTAATTGTTTTGTTTGTCCGTTAGTTATTTTGTAGTGTTGCTAAGTTCTTTTTTAAATGTCTGCTGTGAAATTCTTAACGCTTAACGTTAGAGGTTTAAGGAATCAAGAAAAAAGAAGATCGATATTCTCATATTTAGAAAAACAAAAAGCAAATATTTGCCTCCTTCAAGAAACTTTCTCTAATCCCAAAGATGAGCGGATCTGGTCGGCGGAGTGGGGTGGCCAAATTTTCTATTCTTATGGCTCAGAGCATTCAAAAGGCGTCTTCGTGCTCATAAAACCGAATTCTCCAATTCAAGTAGAGATAGAAGAGCTTGATACGAATGGAAGATTTATAATACTACGTCTCAAGACGCCTGGTGAGACTAGCTTCAACAATGTTGATATTCATGCTCCCACCGATTATCGTGAACAAATTGATCTCATCGAATCTTTTACTAAAAAGATAATGCCTCTGACTGATATGTCCAACTTAATAATTGCAGATGACTGGAATACAGCGTTAAACTCAATAGATAAGCAAGGAGGATTAGTCTGGAAAGAAACTAAGTACAGGAATTCGTTAGTTTATTTCATGCAAGCGGCCAATCTAATTGATATATACCGCAAAATTCATCCAAAAAATAAAACATTCACATATGAATCAAAACCTTGAAAATGAAATCACGCATAGATTTTTTCTTAATAAGTGGCAAATCTCAACATGACGTTACAAAAGTGGAAACGCGAGCATCAATTGCACCTGATCATAAATCAGTCTTTTTGAGCATTAATCTGAATGAGGAATTTAAACGCGGCCCTGGTTTATGGAAATTTAATAACACTCTTCTTCAGGATGAGTGGTATTTACCGTGAATTAAACTGGCTATTATCCATGTATCCTGCAAAAACACGCTGATGTAACTGACAAACAATTTGCTGTGGAAATGATAAAAATGGAAATAAGATCCGAAACAATACGATATTCTAAAAGAAAAAGTAAACAATTAAAAACGCGCGAAAGTGCTATTCAAAGCAGAATTGAACAGTTAGATTTCAAATCTGTAATGACGTTTACCAAGATCAACAGGATCTACTGGAATATGAAACACTAAAGAAAAAAATTATAAGGTATATATGAAGCTGATGACAAGGGCGCAATCTTCAGATCGAAGGTTATGTGGATTGAAAAAGGAGAAAAGCCTACAAAATATTTCTTTAACCTTGAGAAAAGAAACTATGACAGAAAGATTATATCACAACTGTAGAATGGCGAGGAGGAGCTCTTATCAGACTTTAAAAAAAATAAAGAAAGAAATAGAAAATCACTTTAGTCAATTTTACAAAACGAACTTTTATCCTGGAGAAGAAAAGGAGATATCAAGGAAATTCCAAAGCTTTGTTGGGAATTTGAACCTCACACACCTTGTAGAACATGAAAGCCTTGAATTAGACGCTGAAATAAACATTGAAGAGGTTCAAAGTGCTGTGAATAGTTTCCAAAATAACAAAACTCCCGGCGATGATGGCTTCACAAAAGAATTCTATGAAACCTTCTTTGACCTTGTAGGTCCTGCGCTCTATTCAAATGAAAGATCAACTAAATTTGAGAGTCTTAACCAAGAATAGAAGTATTTGGAGGAAGAAAATGGCAAAATGGTAGCTCTTCAAATATCACCTAAAATAGAGAGTTTGCATGGATTGGGTCGTAAACAAGCCACAAAATTATAAGGATTTGTATGGAATTTTGCAACTTTTGCGAGGTTCCCATTTGACAAATTTTCAGCTGAAAACTCTTAAACTTGGCTGGGTAGCTTTTTATTCAGTAGCATTTCAGTTGAAATGTTTAGATTTTCAATCTAATCAATATAAGAAACTCGTCCAAGTCCTCTCACATTTCTGCAATTGGCTATGGAATTATGTCAAAAATGCAGCTTCCTCGAATTATGACCGGCAAGCACAGTGTAGCCTCGCGCAAAGCAATTGCTTACGGGCAGTCCTGGGATAAGTAAATTTCCCGTCCTGTCTATAATTTATTCTAAATATTACCAGTGTTGGTGTGCTGTTCAAACCAAACATGGCGGACCACAAACGTGGAAGAAGTGCGCTAGACAGCGATGAAGTACACCTAAGGGGCGATGAAGAGGGCAATTCCGAGTGCAAAAGTGCCAAAGCAATACGGGTAGTCCGTGAAGTGACTATTTTACTACACCAGACAACAGATCAGCCGGGCAAACATGTCACAGCAGGCGCCCGTTTCTCGAAAGTCCCGAAACTTTTCGGGCACACTTCGGGTGACATAATTCTCTTTGTATCTTCAGAACGAAGGCGCCTCGAGGCACGAAACTTTCCAGCTAGTTTAATTGTTATTCCCTTTACAACATATGGAGAGACAAGCTTTACAGACTAAGAGGGTCGGAGTCTTACGTAAAGTTCTCGGGACTTTCGAGAAACAGGCCCCAGATCAGGTTGGAGCATCAACTAGCAACGCTTTACACAACTTTCGCTCAATATTTGCTCCTTAAGATTTGAACCCTAAGGCTATTTAAAAAGCGATCCTTTGAAATAATAAAGCGTGGTCTTCCTCGTTCACCAGTATCTGTAATCCCTGCTTGAAACGAGGAGTTTTGATTAAAACCGTCATCTTCACTTTGTCTTGTGGTTCCGTCGCTTCTTGAATGAAGGCCATTACAGCTTCTTCGGAGGGAACAATGTCAGAACAAGACGCCAAACTGAGGCGATTCCGTGGGATGCTTGGGCTAGGGAGCGTAGCATTGGAATGAATTGTGGACTTAAGTGCCACGATTAATCAGTTAGATCGGCCACAAAAAATCACTGAAGAAAGTGTTGAAGAAATTGTCACTGTGCTTGTAGTAGAAAATAGCGTAGGCAGGCGGAAAATTACTGGCAGAAGTAATATTGCAACGCGAAAATGGAATTTGGTTTTGAGGCTAGATCTGTTACCTTGAGGTCGCGAGAACTGCAGAGAATTATAACGCAACGTTTTACATATTTGAAGACTAAAATATTGTGAAGGGCTGTATTGCCGTCAATGAACGTAACGAATCTGCCAAAACATTAACAGGCTAAAATACATATTGTCTGTTATATAATTAGAAGCTCTTTTGTATGAGAAAAGAACTGAGGTAGGCTCATCACTTGTGTGAGAGAAAAACGTAACACACCGTAACGCAACTGGTATATTCCCATTGATAATGTGTTCTTGTTTATTCAAGATAGCGAAAGGATTAAAGATTCCATCCATCAGAAGCATGAGGAATTCTTCTTCACAAATTTTTCCCTTTGTATTCATAAATGTTAACAGTGTAACACTGGAAATAAAATAAACATCGAATGGAATAAACCTTCTCGCAAACACTATTTACGTGTGCGTTCTGGTAAACAGGCAAGCTCAATGTCAGCAAGAATCCTTGGGCAAAAATACACAAAACTTTACACAGCACTTAGCACGATTGTCGACTCATGGCGATTGGACTGCGAAAATTTCGATAAAGTAAAACTCTGGAGGCTTAAATATCTTCAATTGCAACCAACAAATATTTGAGCGAATTTTTGAATTGGTTGGTGTCGATATTTTCCTTGATGGCCTCCTTGAATACACTAATGCAATCAATATCGTGTTTCAAAGTTGCTTCAAAACTTCTTGTTAATGTTTAGACTAAACAGTTAGGGACGTTGGCCGGATGAACACGCAGGTTTGGTGCCTGAACTCGTTGTTCGTTTGCCAGGCTGAGTGAACAGTGAATTCGATGCCGGTGCGTAACACGGAACGGACGATGTTCAGTTCAATACACAATGTCGAAATGCCTTCTAAAATGCCTTACCTTCTCTTCATGTTTATTTCAGTCCTCTCCTCAGTTGCCAGAATCGCAGACGATCGCGACATGTTCCTTGCCCGAATCGTAGAAATTATGCTTGGAAATTACAGTCTTTGCCAGACTGATCGCAGAATGTTTGGAAATAAAAATAGTTGCAGCTGTCAATCAAATTTGCCGTTTTGCGTCGACGATGAAAAAGAAATTCACCCGAAAACTTACCGTGGCCTGCCACAGGCATCCCACGGAATAACGCGCAGCAGCATTATACAAGCAGTCCCGGCTAAACTATGTAATATTGCTCTGAAAAAGATTTCGTTCAATCACACCGATTATGTCACTTACATGTGATCGACTCGTCCGTCATGTTTGATCTGTCGGCATATTTAGAATTAATCATGAAAAGCGCGGGAAAATGTACTCGTCCCAGGACTGCCCGAAATTTCCTACTCGCGAGGCTCCAGTCCGCTTGTGGAACAAAATTCAAGGAAGCCACATTGTCGGAACATAGTTCCATAGAGCGGAACAAAATTCGATAGAAGAAAATATCAGCAATCAAGAAACCTACCAACGTAGTTATTAGCCAAACAAAGTTTGGGTGGTCGGTCTAAACTTCTGAACAGTAATTGAAAAGAGCGGAACATAATTCGATCAAACGTTGGATCATAATTCAACAATGTGGCCGACTGAAATGCTAACACCATAACATAATTTGTATTTGAATTTTGACCCTAATAACGCCTAATAAGATTCAAGTCTGTCAAACATAATTTCAACGGAGACTTTCAACGGAGTGGAGCCTGGCAACTGACAACGAAAAGAGAACCAGAAGTTAAGGTATCAGGACAGAAATAGGAGGATGGAGGCTAGTTTCTAAAGTAATAACATAGAGGGCAAAATTACTGAATGCTGATTGGTCAATGAAGATGATATTTTTTCTTAATTTTCCTTTGTGCAGAGGGCAAAATTACTCGCTCACCATTGGTCCTCAGGTTGCCTAGCAACAGCTTTTGCAATCGAGAAATTGTTTTCTGTAACAATGGCGTCTCGTTTCGAGATAGTTGACGAGGAATACATCGAAGAATTAAAGGACAAGAGCGAAAATGAAAACACGAAGAATAGCACGGAGAACAGCATTTAGTGTTCTCTAATACCATCAGTTTTGAAGAACGCAGCGCCTGTATGGGCTGCTATATCAGATTACTTATCTGATTTCATTGAATTGCTGCTGAAGAAGCATCTAGTATTATATATCCAGACCTAGATTACGTAATTGTGCTTAGTCATACCGGACAAGATTTCCTGAGGGTTTGTCGTGATAATTATAACGGCTAACTTTATACCAGATGTAGCTGTCGCTTAGTGCCAACTAGCAACCATTCAAAACAACTATACTAATTGGCAACTGACAAAACAGAGTCATGTTTTGTGCACGTCACTCTTTTTTTGTAGGCAAGCATTCAAAAAACAACATCAAATGTGTTAAATTCGATGTAAATATTTTGATGACAGCGCAGAGTCGCCGAAACGAAAATCAGATTCTTGGTTTTAAATCATCGCAATAGCACGGTTTCGAATGTAATGATAACTGACATCATTGTCTCCCCTTTTTAAAAATTATTTGAAAAATTTAATAACATAATACAGAACAAAAATGAACCCAACAATAACTTTTTGTACAGTACTATGCAAGTCAGATTTACACAAACGTACATGTTTTCCGTGTCAAACAATGTATTTAAGTTATAAACAGAAAGAATTTCAATTATATAACGAAGGACAAAGGACGAAGAGCAATAGAAGTCTACATTTCATTGACAAACAGCTTGGTTTGAGGATTTCAGTATTCAGTAATTTAGATGCATTTCGTTCCGAGGCTTGTTGTAAAGATTAGGCCAATCTCGAACATATGAGCATAAACAGTAACAAAATATTTTAATTATATAACGTCGTTTGTAGTCGAACAGCTGGCAAAGGACATGCACAAACCTGTTTGCTTTGATTTGCATAGGCTAGTCCGACGTTAAGGGTATTAAACGATTTTGATTACATAACGTCCTCTGAGAACGAACCAAAATGTACATTATGATAGTTGCACATTGAGTATTAATGCACTGTTCACACAAAATGTAGCCTGCGAACAGGCTCCCAGTGAGGTCAGAAAAAAAAATTCGGCGAGCGAAGCGAGTGGGACGCGGGGGAGCCTGTAGACATTGTTTTCAATGTACCGTTCCGCCCCGTGGTGATTAGCCTGTTACATATCTGTCAAGGAGGTAATTAAACCTGTCAAAATTGATGGGTTTCCCCGCGCTGATCGATGAATCGGCTTTTTATAACAATGACATATACAACACGCAACACAGTCAACAGAGCTATATTTAAATCCTGTGGTACTAGAGCTATCAAAGGAGAAAGAAACCTATACATCGAGCTCCAGAAACATAAGCTCGGTCAGATAGCTGCAAGAAACATAAGAATTTCTCTAGACAAGCATGTAGCTTTCTCGTAGTAAAGCTACGGCGTCACCGAAGAAAAACGTACTAAGGCAAATATGATACCCGTTACAAGAATCTATCTACATGTACTGTACTTGCAAACAGATCTAATTATAGCCGGGGCCGGCGTCACAATTTAGAATGCAAGTAAGCAACACGTTCACAGTAAACGTCAAATTCTGTCCCTCAAAGGCAAATACTTGGAGTCTTAAAAACATACCTTGCAATAGAAAATAAGCCAAAACAATACACTAACACATGACAAATTTACAGAGTCAACGAAGCGACATGCAAATAACAACGGAAATCATGCAGACCTGTGACCTCTTAAATTTTGCCATAGCACGATCTAACGGCTCTGATTTCTCCTTATAACACAATACGGAGTGCCCTTCATAAACAAGAGTGAAGCGACAAAAAGGTCGAGAGACCGAAAAGAAAACGACAAATGTACTAATGCCACGAACTGTAGGAGTCGTGTGACGGTCTCGGCAAGAATTATGCTAATTTACAAGCAGTTGTCAAGATCTGTCAATTATTTATCTCAGAGCTGTCAACAGTCATCGATTGAACCAATCAGATCTTGATACCAGGAGCTGGTATCATGGAACGGCGGCATCAATGGAATGTCTACAGGCTCCCCTGCGCACTCCCTCCTCACCAGACCGCTCTCGGCTCGTCCTTCACCCCCTAGACTACACTCGGCTATCTCCTAAACCCATCCGGGAGCCTGTTCGCAGGCTACACAAAATGTAGAACTGTGTTTTGAAAAGACTTATTTTAGTCCGCTAATCAGACTTTATGCAAACACAGTGCTGACAGTTGATTTACAAAGTACTTTGTTTATTGTGCTACGCCGAATGTGACAAAATATCAGGGCGACTAATAAATAAATCAAGTCACACAATTTACTATCAAGTTGCCTACAATCAGTATCAATTTGTTTGCTTACCTTCGAATTATTTATAAATAACCAAAAACAGGCTTGTACTAAGGCTAAATAATGCATTTACAAACGGCGCCCCTTTGGCAACGAGCGCCGGAGTTCGATCAATAACAACTTACAAACAACAGCTGTTCCAAAAATAATGGTCTACTTAACAAATTGACGTCAGTTTTTTATGCGTCTGTCCTGTTATTGATCATGAATTTCGTCATCACATTGTCAAAGTAGCTGTGGATCCGCAGACTACTTTGACAATGTGATGACGAAATTCATTATCAATAACAGGACAGACGCATTAAAAACTGACATCAATTTGTTTTTTACGATAACAAATTGTCGAATTGCCGGCTCTCCCTCGCTGACGCGTCGCATGAATTTTAAATTCATGTGTACGTCCGCATTTGGACAATAAAAATTAGCCAATGAGCGCGCGTGAATTTCTGCAGTTATCGTAAAAAAAGACTTTTTACATATTATTTCAACTATATGTCAAATAATTCGAATAGAGGAGAGGTGTACGAGCAAGAAACAATCTTCAGTCTCCTCGTGACAAGATTTCGTCATCGACTGTGTTCGTACTGCACAGTTGAACTGGTTTAGTCCTGATGGAACAACGGTGAGGCGAGACTTACGAAAGAACATTGTCTTCCCCTCGATTCCTCGCTAAAACGTTCGCTATTGTGATTAATATTACCCGAAATACTTACATTTACACCGGATATGACAGGCTACTGAGTAACTTACCGTTTCTCCAAAAAGTTTAACTTCGAACGCTTCCCTTCGTTTGGACGCTATTGTCATTCAATGGGCCGAATATTCTGCAGGTAAGCTGATTTCGAATATATAATTCTCCCCTCGAGCGATTCTCTTCGCATCAACGAATGTACTCAAAGCACGAGGTCGCAGATTCTAAGAAGCGTTATTAAGGTCAAAATTAAAATGGTGTTGAGCATCATTAGCCGGCCACATTCAATTGAATTATGTTCGGAGGTTTAGACCGACCACCCAAATTTTGTTTGGTTGATAACTACGTTGGTAGGTTTCTTGATTTATGATCTTTGCTTTTACTATTATTTATTTCGAGTTTTGTTCCGGTCTATGGAATTATGTTCAAATGTAGCTTCCTCGAATTATGACCGGCAAGCACACTGGAGCCTCGCGTAATGCAACTACTTACGGGCAGTACTGGGATGAGTCAGTTTCCCGTCCTTTCTTTAAACTAGTAATAGTTTTCACTAGAGCTGCCCCCGCTTTCGAAGATCTGTTTTAACACCTGTAAATGGTTTTTACTGAATATAAATACTGTGCATAAGACTGTTAAAAAAGAAAAGTTTGAATATTTATTGAAGTTAACGTCCATGACTGGTAAACATATTTTTCTGTAAATGGCAATTAAATCTATTACAGCCATACATTTTTTTGTCATTTTTTTGTGAAACAGCAACGTATTGTGTGTTAAGAAATTTGTTTATTTTATTGTAAAGAAAATATTCTGTGTAAACAGGCTTAGAAGTTTGAATATCGCAATTGGTGCAATTTAACCTTCCTGGATTTGTGTGCATTGAGTTACAAAAATAGGCCACATATTGTTATCTAAACCCAACTGATTTAATCCATATGCTGTCACTACTGTCAAAAGATTACTGCTATTCAAATTCACAGATTTCGAGCATGAGTGACAAAAAGAATCAAATGTTCTTAGCGTCATGAAAAGGCTCTCTTCCTCTTCATTGCGATAACCAAATGTTCTATTCTCAAATTTCTGGCTAAAACAGGCATTACAATCCCTAGCCGCAAATCTATTATGTATGACCAAACCCTTCCTAATTTCCCTCAATAATCAGGGGCACCCAACGAGAATATAGTTCAAAACCACTTAAACATAGCATTGTTAAACGTGTTTTAGTATTTAAACGGTGAATGTGGGCATATTTTTATCCCCTATAAATTTGTCATCTGTTCGGATTTCCTAGCTGAAAGTCCAGTGATCCGAAAATTATAGGGATCAAACCTTACCTGTTCGATAATTTCAGCCAGAAAAAAGGCTCCCGAAAATTCTAGGTGACCTTTTTAGGGTAAAAATCCGTTGAAAATGGGCAATTTTACCATTTTTTTAGATGTTCGAAAATCCTAGGAGAGGCAGGCAAGTAAGTAATTTTACAACAAATGTTCCGAAAATTCTAGATCTCAAATCGTCTTCCGAACAGATATTTTTCCGAAATTGTCGTTGGGTGCCCCTGAATAATGAACAATATTCTCTCGAAGAGATATAATGTAAGCAAACATTGAAAAGCAGGTCTGCAAACTCATTCCTAGGACGTAGATTTGATAAATATGGAAGAAACAAATGCGTAGAGATTTCCAAATAAGCATCAACAGCAGATGAATAAATACCAGGGTTAACAAAAACAGAATTCATGAAGTGCCCTCTTCGAACTGTAACCACCTACTTGTGGATTCATAAGGTGCCCTCTTCGAACTGTAACCACCTACTTGTTTATCTTAGACAGCAACACATTCAAATGGAAATTGATCTAACAAACTCCGTATCTCTTTCTGACAATATCAATGCAACTCTGAGTTGAGATTCTGTTCTGACATTATCTTTCTGATTTGTTGGATCGAGTCTATCAATCATCTTTCTAATCTGCTGGATCGAGTCTGTCGACCCCGTTGCTGATTTGTGTCTAACAAATCAAATTTTGTACCGAATAATTTTATTCAGTGCTGTGAATGCTTTTGAATTCAAATAAATCACTGAACTATAAAATAATCATCACCCTATCAAAGGCTGCTAAGGCCCGGTTTAAACGTCGCATTTTACATGCACCGAATCAAATACTAATTTTAGTCGACTCGAATGAATACGTTCTGCTGATTTGATTTAAACGTCGCATTTTTTTTTGCCGAATGAAATTGGTGAGAGCTAGCGACGTGTTTTAAATTCCCATTCGAGCCGTGAATTTGAATTCGATTTGGCACATGTAAAAGTTACGGCGTTGAAATCAACTGTCGAACTTCAGTCTTATATTCGACTGGATCAGTCGAATATTCGACTGACTTGCATCGAATTGAAATATGTCGCATTTAATTTTACGCGCACTTAATTTGGCAATTCGATTCGGCACATGTAAAATGCGACGTGTAAACCGGGCCTAAAGATGGCGTGACGCGACTTCGTGGTTGCAAAACCTCGACACGCTGCTAGAAGATGGCAAAACGCGAACTCGTGGTTGAAATGCGGCTAGGTGATAGCGACATGCGAATTCGTTGGTTGCAAGACCTTTAAACACTGCTGAAAGAACTCGAAATGTTGTTAGAAGACGACGAAACGCAACCTCCTACTCGCAAGACGTTAACGAAGACCTCGTGGTTGCAAAATGACATCTACCCGACAGCACCTTGCGCAATTGCTGAAATATTACCCGAGACCACCGTGCGCGCCTAGTTTGATCAAATCGAGATTTTTTTTGCATACTACAATTTACTTACTTACTTACATCTTTACATTTTTGAAATTCCTTATATGTATACACGCGGGGGATCCTAGGGTGCCTCCTCGGGTTTTGGCCTCTGGGCCAAAACCCTGCGGGGGCAATTAATGCGGGCGACAAAACGAGCCCGCAATCCTAATCTCAACGTTGCTTTTACAAACGCATGCGCAGCAGTTGTATAGTTTGGCCCTGACTCGATTTTGCTGAAATCCACGAATGCATGGAATGCAAAGAATGCTATTTTCTCACGCGCATCACGCGTAACATTTGGACCTTGGATCACGTGAAGGTCATGCATAGCAGCTGCGCCGACCAATCCAAATCGAGCGTGTCAACTTGGATTCGACTTTTCTGTTCATGTTGTCGCGTTGTATGCCATTTCCCGGCCGTATTCCGTCTTAATCGAGAGTGGCAACTGTTCGTCCTTAACTTCAATCGCGGAGCGTCAGAATTGTTTGCCCTTGAGCTGACAAGCGCATAGTGCGAGATCGCGTTCTTTAATTTCATAGAAGCGTGGAGCGAAAGCTGTTCGTCCTTGACTTAACAAGCGCATGGTCTGAGATCCTTCGATCTCAGAAACGTGAAGCGACAGCGTTGGTCTTCCTTCAGATCTCAGAAGTTCTGCTTTCAATAGGTGCAATAGAAATGTTACGATGCTTGTAGATGCAACTTCTAATTATATCAAAGAAATTGTTAAATCTGAGTGACTTCACGTAGTGACACTAGACAGTTTCTATTAAGAACATTCATGAACAATATTGAAGGTACTTATGTAACAGCTTGAAACAGCAGTTTGTTGTACATCAAAGCACGTTCCAAAAAAGGATGAAGTCAACCATAACAACTGTGACTAACAAACAATGGGCAACTACACAGTTGCATTTGGTAATTCAGTTATAAATGTAGTTCACTTTTTACAGACCATTTAGTGTGTGTAACAAGAGCCGTTTAGTTTCAGTTTTTACAAGAACATTTGGTGAATGCGCTTTCCTTATTTTATTCAAAAAATTGTTACAATACAGTTGTTCCGTTTTAGTATTATTCAGTGAGAATTTTAACATGTCACATGTTAAACTATTTTTTCAAACAAAACTTTACACTTACGACATTATATTGTGGATCGCATTAAACAAAGTCGCAAAATTTATGACGTTTACCGTACAGATATGACTGCCAAAAACTCAGAAACCATGCAGTAGCATTTGGCAATTCAGTAATAGTTTCAGTTTTAACAGAGCATTTAGTATATGTAACAATACAGTTGTTTTGTTTAAATTTTTATTCAATGAAATGTTAAGTATTCCCACAAACAACCATTTAGCTTTATATGTTATATTGTGGAAAAAAACTAAAAATTTTTATATATTGATCGTTTTGTTTCAGTTTACATGAGGACATTGTATAACATGTACGCCTTGTTTGATTTCATATTTTCTATGTTATGATTTTAAATAAATCACGCTTGCGTTAAATCAATCATTTTGACTCGATCAATACGCATACTTTATAACATACAGTGCTTTTATTTACGCCGTGAAACAGCAACAATTGAAGCATATTACTAGTAATAGTTCTCACTAAATCTGCGCCCGCTTCTATTTTATTCGTCAAGGGTATAAAATTCTTATAAAAATTCCACTGCGTATAAGGAAACTATTATTTATTGTATGAACTGAAATTTTATATTTTTCTTTATGAACTATATCACTCATACTGTTCAACTAACTTAGGCATCTTACCATAAATATGATCCAAAGAATCAACTAAGTTAACTAAACCAACACATTCTGTTTAACTCATTCTATCACATGATATTCTTTACATAATACTCTCACGAAGTGCATTCTGGAAAAAAAAATATCACACCACTCTGTTGTTCCAGTCTGATACTGAAACAAATCATTTGCCTTAATATACGAGGACTCTACAAGCAAACGTATCTTGAAAGCAGAACAGAAGTCGAGATTTTTTGCCGAGATGTAAACAGAAGTATCGCGTTACTGTCGCCATATATGCAAATTAGAGTCAAGCTTTTTGTCCTCAACGAAAACGCCGCAAGACATTTATTTTTACGTTTGGATCCCTGCCAGTCAAGCCAGCCGTCACATGGGCTCTACGCCACGTAAGATTACTCAGTAAAAACTAGTAATAGTTATCACTAAAGCTGCCCCCGCTTTCTTTTATTTCTGCTCATTGAAACAAAAATATTGAACGTTATTGTTCTAGTCGGATACTAAAAAAAAACAATTGTCTTGATATGAACTCTTTTTTATATAAGAATATATTTTGATGTGACATCTTGGCCTCGCTACGAAAAGTGGTGTCCAGAGCACATGCACAATGTGCTGAACGCGATCCAGATCCAGAAACCAAACACTTGTACTTGATAGCCTAATAAATTCTAAATAAAACGAAAATGCCATAAGCTATAATGTAAGAATAATACAAGAATATTTTCAGCCTAAAATCGGCAGAAAAATAAGAATATTCAGTCTGGGCCGGAAAAATAACACCCTTAGAAAAGAAAAGAGTGTACGAGCAAACGTATCTCGAAAGCACAACAGAGGTGAAATGTAAACAAAAGTATCGCGTTACAGTCGCCATAAATGCAAATTAGAGTCAAGCTTTTTGTCCTCAATGAAAACGCAGCAAAACATTTACATTTGGATCCCTGCCGTAAGATTACTCAGTGAAAATAAGCCATCCAAATAAACGAGATGCCAAAGGAATATTTCAAACTTTATTCCTCCAGAGCTAACATTTGAGAGAACCTAAAACATATCTTGCAATATCAAGAGAAAAAAACTGGCAAAAAAAACAGGTGTCAAACTCTGCAAATTACAAGCGGATAACAGCGGAAGCCACACAGAAATATGACCTCTAACGGCTTTACCCTGACGAAATGTCTCCCTGAAAACACAGGATTAGTGCTTAGCGAAATATTCAAAGATCCTCCGATCGTACCATACAAAAGGGGCAAAACTTCCTAAGCGGCTACTACACGTGAATGGGAGTCGCGCAGGCCTGTCACCTTATTGTTATCCTTGGGTAATTCTGACGATCGGAAGGTACTATACTGATTTAGCTATTTAGTCGCAAATGAACCACACTGGCCTCGAATTTCGATCTAGTATACTTCAGGACTCTCTGAGCTGTTTTTCCCCCAAAATCCATCTTCAGGATCTCTGAAAGCGTTTTCAATTTGTTTTAGATCATAATCTCGGCCATTTCGAAGCGAGCTAATTTAATCGAGCTGAAATAGTAATGGAGGCCGGCAAATACAAACGCTTTTCAGGGACGCTTGAACTCGAGATCTAAACCAAGGACAAAGCTCGTGGCAAAGACGCCGATCCCGCAAGTCCTCGCGCCCGTGTCCCTTTGCTGGCCTCCCATGAGCGTTTGCGGGAAAAACGTCGATCCCTTGCGGGCGTGCAAGCGATCAAATCGAGATTTTTTGCGGCTATATACCGGAAATACCTACATTCTCTCTTCTTCTCTCTCTATTACGCGGGGAGTTCTAAGGTGCCTCCTCGGGTTTTTGGCCCTCTGGGGCCAAAAACCCTGCGGGGGCAATAAGCGGTCCAACTGAACGTGATCTTTATACGTGTAGTATTTGGGTCGAGTCTGTCAACCCCGTTGCTGATTTGTGTCCGACAAATCAACTTCTGTACTAAACAGTTCAATCTGGTACCGCTGATTAACCTTTGAATTCAAGATATAAAGAAATCCCTGTGATGACTGATAACCGTCCTAAAATATATTTCGCAAATATTCTCCTCTCCTCCTCGTGCAACAAATAATATCTTCCTTGATCTCCTCCTCGTGTTCGTGGTTGCAAGAATTACCCATGTAGCACTGCCTTGCGAGCTGACTGAAAAATTAACCGGGACCACCGTGCGCGCCTAGTTTCTTCAAATCGGGATTGATTCGCATACTACACCAATTTTTCTCATATTTCACACATTCTTTATACGTATACGCGGGGGAGACTATAATGCCTCCTCGGGTTTTGGCCTCTGGGCGGCCAAAACCCTGCGGGGGCAACTAAATCTAAGGAAAGCAAACAATGGGATTAGTGTCTCGTGGAATGTTCTGGTGTTACTTTTTCACGGATTTTGTCAAATCACTCTATTGTTACTGTCAAAATGGAGGAAAAAAGCGAGTAAAAGCTGGGGGGGAGGGGGGGTGGTGCTCATGGACAAACAAAATCACCCGACCTTTCCCTACAGGTCCCCAAATATTTTATTCCTCAAATGGGCAAAAAAAAAACCTCGCCCGCATTTGCTAACCTTTGGTTATTACTAGTTATGATATTACCATTGTTGGTGTGCTGTTCAAACCAAACATGGAAACAAACACAAACGTGGAAGAGGTGCGCTAGACAGCGATGAAGAGGGCAATTCAGAGTGCAAAAGTGCCAAAGCGATACGGGTAGTCCATGAAGCTACTATTTTACTACACCAGACAACAGATCAGCCGGGCAAACATTTCACGGCAGGCGCCCGTTTCTCGAAAGTCCCGAAACTTTTCGGGCACACTTCGGGTGACATAATTCTCATTGTATCTTCAGAACGAAGGCGTCTCGAGGCACGAACCTTTCCAGCTATTTTAATTGTCATTCCCTTTACAACATATGGAAAGACAAGCTTTACAGACTAAGCGGGTCGGGGTCTAAGTTCTCGGTACTTTCGAGAAACAGGCCCCCATATCAGGTTGGAGCATCAACTAGCAACGTTTTGCACAACTCTCGCTCAATATTTGCTCCTTAGGATTTGAACCCTAAGGCTAATTAAAACGCGATCCTTTGAAATAATAAAGCGCGGTCTTCCTCGTTCACCAGTAGCTGTAAACCCTGCTTGAAACGAGAAGTTTTGATTAAAACCGTCATCTTCACTTTGTCTTAGTAGTTCTGTTGCTTCTTGAATGAAGGCTATTACAGCTTCTCCGGAGGGGATATTGTCAGAATAACGCACAGCAGCATTATACAACCAGTCCAGATTGAGCCATGTAATATTGTTCTGACAAGGATTTCTTTCAATCAAACCGATTACGTCACTTACGTGCCTGCCCAATTCGAAAGTGATGGACTCGTCCGTCATGTTTGATCTGTCTGTATAATTAGGATAAATCATGAAAAGCGCGGGAAAATGTACTCGTCCTAAGACTGGCCCGAAAGTTCCTACTCGCGAGGTTCCAGTCCACTTGCGGAACAAAATTCATGGAAGGCACATTGTGAACATAGTTCCATAGCGCGGAACAAAATTCGATAAAAGAATATACCATCGATCAAGAAACCTACCAACGTAGTTATCAGCCAAACAAAGTTTGGGTGGTCGGTCTAAACTTCCGAACATTCAACAATGTGGCCGACTGAAATGCTAACACTATAACATAATTTTTATTTGAATTTTGACCCTAATAACGCCTCATAGTATTCAAGTCTGGCAAACATAATTTCGCCAACCGCAGACTTTCAACGGTGTGGAGCCTGATAATTGACAACAAAAAGATAACCAAAAGTTGGGGTATCAGGGCAGAAATAGGAGGCTGTCCAGGGAGGACGGCAAAAGTATTTCGTGTCTTTTCGTGAACGTCTAGTCTTCGGATTCCAGCCAAATTTTTTTTCATTTTTTTTTATTTTTTATTTTTTTATACTCACATTTTTATTTTCATTCAAGCTTACATCAATTTTAAAAAAAAGGCTAAAAATTATTAGATGGGTCTTAATTTACATCATTAGCTTACGTTATACTGCAGGTAACAAAAAGAAACTACACAAGAAAAAAAAAAAAGACAGAAAGAACCAAGAACACACACACACACACACACACACACACACACAAAAGGAAATAATAAATGATTGAATAGTTTCTCGATTGCAAAGGGCGAATAATCTAAATTACTTAAATAATAAATTTATCGACATATTAATTTGATTTCTGGCCAGGGCTAAATATCCATTTTTTTTCAAAATAATTTTCCTTTTTTATTTTACGTTCGGTTTCATATTTTTTTGCTATTTTGTTTTGATAACCTTTAATGTTAGGTTCTATTTGGTTTCTTCTGCAGTCCCACAAAAACAGCTTTCCAACAATAATAAAGTAATTTAGTAATTTAGTTAAAGGGCATTGCTTGGATATGATACCAAATATAACATTCTGCAAAGAAAGACAAACTTGTTGATTTGATAAAAGGCGCCAATAAGATTCAAAATCGTTCCAAAATCGCCTTGAGTAAGTGCACTGGTAAAGGACATGGTACAGAGTTTCTGGTTCGGCTTCACAAAAAGTACAAACATCGTCTGTTCTGAAACCAATTTTGAATAATTTTTTATTTGTATAGAGTATATTATGAAGCACTTTATACTGGAAAGCCTTAACATAAGATTCGAGCGCAACAGAATGAGGTAACAGAAAAAATTCTCTTAAATGATCATCCGAAAGGTTAAAATCGCTTTTCCATTTATGGATAATGTTAGGAGGCTGTGCTTTTTTCGTGACAAGTAGTGAATAATAATCTTTCGATTTCTTTTTCGTCACATCAAAGAGGTTGTTGTGAATCAGAAATGAAGGAGAGGTTGATGGCGGGGATGGGTAATCGCCTTTTAAAAAGTCAGGTATAGAATGTCGAAGGCCTGCCCATTGAAGAATATTGATTTTACTAATTGTTTTTGCAAAGTAGCTGAAAGAGTCGTTGCTGCTTAGATTAAATAAAAGATCATTTACATAGACAATTCCAGATGCATGATAATTTTTAAAATATACTGTTTTTTTGTCTATTCGTATTTCTTTATTATTCCAGATGACTTTCTGCCAATTACTTTCTGAAGCAAACGTTCCACGGAACTGTGACCACCACAACAAGAGTTCGCGATAAAATTGGGAAGAGATAGTGTAGTCATTAACATCGTAATTACAATTTATAAAGAAAAGACCTCCTACGGATTTCAACTGGTGTTTTAAGTACCTCTTCCATGTCCCATCATTATCATTAAAAATTCGTTTCAGCCATGCTAGTCTTAAAGATTTAACCATAGTCTCTAGATCAATCATTTTCAAGCCACCTTCCCTATATTCATTTATCACCGACACACGTCTCACTTTGTCTGTACCTTTCCATAAGAATTTGAATAATAATTGATTTAACTGTTTCAGCACTTCATTTGGTGCTGGTAGTAATGCACATATGTAAACAAATTTGGGGATTAGAAAGGATTTGATTATTGTCAATTTACCATAGATGGATAAACCTCTTGAGGACCAAATATTGACAAGTTTTTTAATGCTATCCAGTCTTTCTATAAAGTTCTTTTCTCTGAGAAGTTTTGCATCATACGTATAATAAACTCCGAGGGCTTTTATCGGCTCATTAGGCCATTTGATTCCTAGAGGTTTTGCTTTATTTTCTTTGGTTGACCCAATCCACATACCCTCCGTTTTTTTGCAGTTAATTTTAAGACCTGAAATGTTCTTAAAAAGATTCAACAATTCAAATAAATGTTCAGCTGAGCTTACATCCGACAACACTGCAGTTGTATCATCTGCGTATTGCAGGATCTTCGTTTCCTCGTTCTCGATACTTATTCCTCTTATTTCTTGATTTTGACGAATCGCAATTGCTAGAGTTTCCACGACTACTATAAAAAGATAAGGGGAGAGTGGATCTCCCTGCCGAACACCTCGTTCGAGTAGAAAATAATTTGAAGCAGTGCCATTGTTCATTATACAACTCTGAACATTTTTATAAAAAGTTCTAATCCAGTGCAGAAAGTCTGATCCAAAATTGAAAGCTTCAAGACATTTAAAAAGAAAATCCCACTCTACACTATCAAAAGCTTTTTCAAAATCAATGAAAATCAGTAGACCTGGAATTTTTTCTTCAACAGTATAATCCATTATATCATAGATAGATCGAATTGTTTCGCCTATAAAGCGATCTTCAACGTAACCTGTCTGATTATGATGAATAATATTAGGTAACACACTTTTAATTCTTGAAGCAATTACTTTGGACATTATTTTTGTGTCAACATTGACAAGAGAAATCGGACGCCAGTTTTCAACAAAAGAGCGATCCTTTCCTTTTTTTTCAATAAGAGTGATTACAGCTTGTTTTTGCGAACAGGACATCTCACCTTTTTCAAAACATTCATTTGCACACTTAATAAAACTATCACTAATTAGAGGCCAAAATGTTTTGTAAAATTCAATAGGAATACCATCATTCCCTGGTGTTTTATTATTATGAAAGCTGTCTAAAATATCAAAACATTCCTTTGACGAAATTTTACCCTCACACTTAATTTTCTGTTCCTCGGAGAGTTTTGGAAAATTCAAATCACCCAAAAATGAAGATCTTTTTTGATCAATTCCCGGAACGTTATGGCCACTTGCATACAACTTGCAATAGAAACGTTCCAGTTCTTTCAATATATTGCACGGATCTGTATTAATTTTATCATTTATGTACAACTTTCGTATGTTTTTCTTAACATGGTTTCTTTTCTCCAGGTTCAAAAAATACTTGGTACTCTTTTCTCCGTGTTCATGCCAACGAGCTCGAGCACGTATTATTATGCCCTTTGTTTTTTCTTCGTAGAAGGCTTCTAGATTTTCTCGAGCTTCGTGATAGCGAGAGGTAAGAGAATCACAAGGATTTTTTTCCGATGCTTGTTTTGCCTCATTAAGTTTGTTTTGAAGACTTAGTTCTTTCTCTTCCCTTTCTTTTGACCTCTTTTTTGAATGCCAGCTAGCATGAGCTCTGATGTTATATTTTATCCAGTCCCAAACACTACGATCATCTGACAGTTCTTTTCGTCCCTCGGCAGCCCAGATTGGAATCAGTTCCGTAACACTATTTACATACTCCTCATCCTCTAACAAGGAACAATTCATCTTCCAATAACCAGGACCTCTAAGCTCATTTTCCAGCTCTCCAATTTCTAAAGAGATTGCGTCATGATCAGTTCTAATAGCAGGAATTATATCAGTCGATGTCACTAAATCACTTAACTTATTCGAAATTAACCAATAATCTAGACGACAAAAAATTCTTGGAGATTTTTGACTCCATGTAAAACTGCTGATGCCCGGATTTTTAATTCTCCATATATCGACTAAATCAAGTTCATTTTGTAAACAATCCCTAATACATGATATGACCGATTTTCGTTCATTGAGTGTGCCTCCTTTTTTGTCAATCGCTGGATTTAGAGGGCAGTTGAAATCGCCTCCCATAACAATATTTTCCTCGGAGTCAAGATTTTCTTTTTTCAACGTGTTGAGAAGATTTTTAAGAAAATCCATAATATCTTTGTCCTTGTTCGGAGCGTATACATTAATTAACAGATATGTAGTATCTTTTATATCAGCTTTTAGAATTATATAACGTCCCATGGGGTCTGAGACTGTGTGATGGATTGTACAGTCGAGGTTATTTTTTATCATAATTGCAACTCCACGTGAATTAGAGCTTCCATGGCTATTGATGAGCTTTGCACCCCATTCATTTTTCCATTGAAGCATTGTTTGAAGCGTAGAATGTGTTTCTTGCAGGAATATTATATCTGCATTACGTTTTCGACACCAAGTGAATATTGTTCGTCGTTTTTTAAAATTGCTTATGCCCTTAACATTGAGTGATATAAATCTAAGAGGCATCGTATGTGTATATAGTAAATAGGGGACTGCAGAAGCCGCCGATGAACAAAACAAAACGTGTTAGCCCACCACCTAAAAGAATATTGAAAATGGCAGATAAATAATATGGATAATTTAGATGATTCGCAAAATTTTCTCGATATAAAATAACAAACACAAAATTAAGCAATGCAGATAACAAGACACAATAAAAAAATAAAATCAATACATTAAAAGGACCACAAAAAAGCACTAGGTTTTGTGAGCGCTCAAAACACTCACACAAGCAACCACAGCAAATGAACATAGAGTATTTGGCGAGCAATCCAACAAGTGTGACTATGATTGTATTTTAGTCGGAGTTTTGCCCCCTGAACCGAAAATCTAACCGAGAAAGTCACCCGGAATACCTAAAACTCAAGTAAGATATATCTTAAATAATTAAGCGTAAGATACATTGAGCTATTTCCTGTTGAAAAAGGATATAAGCCTCAGTCTGTGTGAGCAGTGATGATTTCATCCGGTTGCTAAGTTTTCTAAATCCCAATCTTCACTGATTCTTACTGGTCTGGATTCTTCAGTTTTGCGGACAAAAAGTTTTCCATCTGCAGTCCAAACTCGGACAAGTTTTTTAGCTTTCCTCATTTTCCTGGCCTTGGCCAAAAGTTCCTGTCTTCTCTGTGTCAGGTTCTCGTTAATGTAAATCTTAGCTTCGACCTCGTGTTGCACCGATTCAATGATCTCTGAGATTTTCGTCGTTTTCAAGTTAAACCTAGCTTGGTAGAATTCTCGTTTCTTCCTGTAAGAAGTAAATCTCACGATGATGGGTTTTGCGGTCGGAGTCTTCTTACGCAGTCGATGTACTATGTCGATATCTTGAGAGGTTATATCAACTGAAATCTTTTGGCCTATTTTGATGATAATATCTGCCAAGTTCTCACCTTCGCATTCCGGTATACCGTGCACCTCGACATTAAATTTCCTAGTATATTGTTCTAGCGTATCGTGGTCGAATTCAAGATTTCGCACACGCTGTTCCAGGTCGTAAACTTTGCTCTCCAAAACGTTATTTTTTTGAACGAGTTCTTCATTTTCTTTCTTGACTATCGCTACTTGCTCATCGCTGAACTGTATCGACTCTTTCAAACTTTCAATATCTTTTCGTAGCTCTTGATTTTCGTTCAGAATTTTGGCGACATTCGCCTGTATATTTATCAGTATTTTCCAAATCTCACCTCTGCTCGGTTCTTCTTGAGAGGCTTCCTCGGGCGCTTGAGGGTTTCCCGCTGTTGTCGGCATGTTCGCTGATCTCGAAGGGACGCCAAACCTCGTGGCGTCACTTTTCGTCGCTGTTAACTTCTTAGTCGCTGGAGAGTTTTCTTCACTTGACGTGCTGCTGAGCTGACTGCGTTGTCTTCTTCGGTTATCTCTTTTAATTGTCATAATTCAAACCTTCCCGCATTTTTTCGGCTCTTAAGGGCCACCAGAGGCGCTCTAGTGAAAGACACGTCCG